>WSTY01000140.1:15876-30172 GCA_019633465.1 Tulasnella sp. 417
ATACCCTTCCCCGGCCGGGGTTTTCGTTTCTTTGGGGTGGTTTCCCAGCACCAACCCCAAATATGTGAAAAACCGCCCCAATAAATGTTTTCCCCCCCCCCAAAAAAAAAAAAAAAAAAAAAAAAAAAAAAAAAAAAAAAAAGATCGACCACCTCCACCCCGAACCTCGCGGTGCGCTCAACAACCATAAACCACGGAAATCCAAACATTCATTCCGCAACGCGACACTAACTACGTACTAAAAAACGGTCGAGAGAGGCGCATCAACCAAACCCACGACAGAGGTCTCGAACAACAAAGTTTTAAGCCTCAAGCTTCTCCCTCAACGTCGCCTTGAGAGTCTCGTCGTCCTCAGAGAACTTGCGGATACCCTCGTGAAGCTTCTCAAAGGCCATCCACTACTTGAGGAGTTCCCAGCGGAATTCGGGCTCGTCCTCGATGAAGGAGACCTTGGGCATTGGGACGGAGGAAGCTAATGGAAGCGGTAAGAAATCAGGACACCGACCATGAGTTACCAGTAACAGGGAACTTACCACCCTCAGCCTTGAGCCTCTTAGGAACGGGAGCGGTGGAGCTCTTTAGCTCCTCGAGGAGATTTGGAGAGATGGTGAGGAAGTCGACACCGCTGAGGGCAATGATTTCGCCGGTCTAGCAACAAAATCAAGTCAACATCAGCCCCTCTATCCAAAAAACCCACGCGAAAGGAATGGGCAGTAGACTCACGTTACGGAAAGAAGCACCCATGACGATGGTCCGGTAGCCGTGCTGCTTGTAGTACTTGAAGATCTTCTGGACGCTCTGGACACCAGGGTGGTCCTCGCCGACGAACTTCTTGTCCTTGTTCTCCGGACGAGCCTTGTACCAGTCCAAGATACGGCCGACGAGGGAGAGATCAAGGTGAAACCAGCTTCACCGCAAGCGACGGCCTGACCGAAACCGAAGAGGAGGGTGAGGTTGCAGTGGATCTGCTCATCACGCTCGAGTTCGCGGGGCGACTTGGATGCCTTCCCATGTCGAGGCGATTTTGATGAGGACGCGCTCCTTGGAGACGCCGTTGTCTTCGTAGAGCTTGTTGAGTTGATGGGCCTAGGTTGTTGGGGGGGGGGGAATGTCCGGGGCGAGAAACGGGAAACAAGTATGTGCCTACTGGCGGTGTTGCCTCACCTCGGCCTTGGTCATCTCCTTGTCGAAGAAAAGACGGGCATCAACCTCGGTGGAAACACGACCTGGGATGATCTTTAGGATCGCGCTGCCGAATTCGACGAGCTGATGGGGAGCGAATGGTCAAACGTGTGTTGGCTGAGGGTGGGGGTAAGTCCCTTACCAGTCGGTCCATGGCGCACTCGGTCTGCTCGTTGATGCTGCCACCCCTTGCTTTGGCATACTCTACAGCAGCGTCGATGAGCTTTGCATAGCCCTCTTTCTTTGCAGCGGCGAGAATGAGGGGCTGGTTGTCGGCCGAGTGAGCTGCATGTTGCCAGTCCATCGGATGGAAGTCTGCCTTCTTCTACCAGGTGATGAAAGCGAGCAAGGCGTTCAGTTTCCTGAGTCGAAAGGTTTTTGAGGGCCTCCCGGGAGTAGATGGGAAGGGAGGGCGCGTTTGATCCAAGCGGACCGATCTTCTTCTCTGACGACCTGCAAGGTGGGAGGGCGTTAGATGGTTACAAAAGAATAAAGCCCAGATCGCATGCATATCCACTTTTTGGCTCCTCGACGGTGACGGTTGACTTTGTCCTGGTTGTTCAACTCAGAGTGGGGAGTGGTAAGGGGAGGGGAGAGAGCGTCGTCAGCCAAAAGGCCTGCCCGTGGAACTGTTCAATGATCACCTCAGGGTCGAGGTCAAGCCACATTCCTGTTTGGGGACCTGCCGAGGGCGCGAAGGAGACGCAGAAGCTCGGGTCACATCCACACCAAACAATGCTCAAGCCGTTGAATAATTCCAAGCCCAGATCAATTCTGTTTGGTCTCTACACGATGCGCTGAAATACATCAGGCCCCAGCCATCCCCACCGAGACACAGCTTGCTCCCCGCAGTGCGTCTCGCTAACAAGACGCGCACAACAAGAGCGTAGCGGCCGCGATCTCTTGGGGACATGGGAGTCGCAGAAACATTGCATGTCGGTCGCCGCGCAATGAGGTCGTTCCCGACCTGTACGAAAAAAAAAAAGACGGGCATAAGATTACAGTAAGACAGGCAGGTAGAAATATCCCATCCCCTTATCAGCCGCCGGCTCACTGGATCGGCCGCTTCCAGTCGGTGGCTCTCTCGTCGAGGTGAAAGGCCGCAGTGCTTGAGGTACCGTGGAATGCTTGAGCTTACGGTAAGGTGTTCGTGTTCTCCCTTCTCCATCCACCCCAACTCTCGCCCTCAGCTGCTCCCAGCCCTCGCCCGAGAAGATGACCAAACAACTCCAGAGAAGTCATAGTGAACTGCAAATAAATACACAGAGAAGCCATTTGATCCCATAACAGTCGTTTTGTTTCTGCTGACGCCTGCCCTCTATCCATCCAGGTAGCCTTCTTCGACCGACGCAACGCTGAATGCTCAAGTTGTGACCGCGTTCGTATCAATAAATCCGTATATTGGTTTTAAAGCCAAGGGCAAGTTCGTTGACTCATAACATTATGGCCAAAGATTCAACCGCCCGTACCACATCGTTAGTTGGACTATTGACGATACCATCAAACCGCGGATCATGCGCGAGGTTCTGGGGGGCTGCAGTGTGGCCGTTTCTGCAAATACCTGGGAGCACACATGCGGGCGCAACCTCGCTATACTACTGCAGGTTCACCCAGTTTTTACTTGGAGCACCGACGTCATAAGGTACCCAACCCGAAGCGCATGGGTTTGATGCTCGTCATCGTGCTCGTTAGCACGGCTTTCCTGGTTCAAGAGCTCTTGGTGACTCCGGTGAGCGGGCTCGATTCTGATTTCAGTCCGAGCCGGACGGTGACGTCATCCTGGTTTACGCTAGGATCATACACGACGGCCACTCACGATGCGTGGACGCGAGCCGACGCTATCACGAGGAGGATCGTGGCTAATGCGAGCGGGAAGGGAGCCAAAGCTCGCCAGCGGAGCCGAATACCTCTTGCTGTACGTTTCGTGACCTTTCAGGTGTACCTTGACCTTGGTCCTCATCAGTTTTCCCTTCAGTTGCAGGTGGCGACGCGAATCACTTCTGGTGTTACTCGAGACTCGGTCTTGCGAATCCGCTGCCGTCCGCAAGTGGCTTTCGACAACCGAGCGTCTCAGAACACCAACACGACGAACGCGAGCCGAACTTCGGCCATGCCAAGCGTTTCGTCCGACGAGCAATTCTTTGCTCGTTTAATCATGGGACCCTCAAGTCGTAACGCGGACCCCCTCGTGGTGGGTCCCGGAAACATCTCTGTGCCTCTTCGGAGGCAGGCAGATGGCTAGACCGCGTACGCGTTTGTACATAGTTCGAGGCGAGACTAAGCAATGATCGTACTCTATCATATCGGCTTTATGATTAAAACAGCATGCTCTATTACGACTACTCGGTGAACGGATGATTGACCCCTCCGGAATCCTCTCGATCCAAGAGGTCGAATCTATCGAAAATCAATAATGGGGTAGAGCCTACAATACACTCAGAACGGCAGCCTCAAACATGCATTCTCTATCTCGACCTGATCACAAACATCATTCTCTCGATCCGGGTTGGGAGCATTGGCATCAGGCTTCGCTATTCTTGTTCTTGTTTGGGGGTGCATAAGACTTGGTTATGACAAGGGCCAAAGTGAGAGGAACGATAAGTCAACTTTTGTTTGTTCTCTGATTTCGTGGTGTCCAAGCCGCTCGACGGCTGGCTTTCGGGTTCGGCCCTATATGTGACGGGGGAAGGCAATGTGACCCGGGAGATTGATTATTTAGCCACCGCATCTACAGACGTTTGACCGAAATACCGAGGACTGCACTCTTGACTGATTACTCGGCAGTTCAGATCCCTCCGTCGCGACAGCTGCATCTTTGGCTCCACGGTCCTCCCTTGAAGCTGAGTCGAGATTGGCCTGAGGGGGATTAGAAATAAGGATGTTGGGCGACACGACGGCCAAAAGTTTCCGCTCTGATCTTTGACGCCTCCACCGATGAGGCAACGTTGTTCGATCCCTACGGCCCGAGGGATTTTCAGCATTTAATCGGGATAAAAGAGGCCGAAAACGAACGGCCGTCAGGGAACCCGCCAGTTTGGTGGGAGGTGCACGAGTTCCTGCCGAAGACAACGAAGTCTTTCCCAACTTGATCCTCACACGAGCAAGTAAAAATCTCACTAATTGATCCCTCAATAGAGCGAAGAAGTGTTCGAGGTTGGTCCGACAAAAGTACGAGGTGAGCAAGTGGCTTTACTATGTCATTGGAAGGGCTTACTGAGGTTGGAATGGCGTGGGATAGAGGACGGGTGGGGCCCTGTTCCTGAATGACTGAATGAGCGGATATCTTAGTTGTACGATGGCCTCAAAACCTACATCTTGGGACCTGGAGTTGGAACCGCTTTGTAATGCAGAAGAATTTGGCAGGGTGGCTGGACGCGGAAGACGTGGAATAATCTCTAAACCAACGGCGGAGAGGAGTTCTGGAGACACCGTCGACAGAACCCCGCAAGACCTTTCGAGCAATCTGAGAAGGAGTGAGTAATAATCTTCACTCCCAAGAGCTTGCGGGCCTGGCGTTTCTTGGGCAGGCTAGGTAGCGTCGTGAGCATTGCGACAAAGTTTCCTGGGATAGGAATGTCTGACGAACCTGTGCAATTGCGATCCTTTCATCTGGCTGTTTGTCGGCGATCCCTGATCGAGTTATCTGTAGTCCAGCTTGGGCACACTAATCGAGCGTCCAAATGAAGAAGTGCGGGCCCGCCAGCCGCGGAGCAGACCTAAACCATCAAGAGTGGGGTCGATCGAAGTTCTAAAACGAGGTGAATCGATGGAATCTCTGGCGAGTGTTGTATTGGTATCTGGCTGAGGGATCCCATTGCCCTGGTGCGATGCTGGACGGATTCCGTTCTGAGTTGCAACCGAGCTCGTCGATGGTTCAGCAGACTGTGACGTGGGAGTGCCGGATGAAGAGGCGCGGTAAGATCCCGCAGTATTTGAGGAGTCCGTGGCTTCTACGTGACTTGGAGCTTTGATTCCGCGGGTAATGCCGTCTTGTATGCCCGATGATAAGGTGGTTGATGCCAGCCTTGACGAGTCGAAACCCGATGTTGAAGCTTGCATACCGTCTTCAACCGTCCCCATCCCGCTCGAAGGACTTTGCTGTGGGTGAGGCAGTCCCCTCGAATCCTTGGTTGTTCCCATATGCTGCTGCCTCGTCACGTCAGTCTTGCGTTTAATAATTAAAACGATGAAGCATCGACTTACGCGGTGTAGAGCCTCGGCTTCCTCGATCGCTTCTCCAGCCCGCCGTCGACTACGGTCGCAGGAAGACTCTGGGCTTCGTCTAAGTACCACTAGGCCATTAGTATCAAGACCTGGATGATGCTCTGTTACATCTTCTGCTCGGCCTGCTACGACGTTAGTCTTCAACGGCCTACCGATCTGGTTGTCGACCACCGCATCCTCAATGCCGCTACTTGGTACACCTTCCGAAGGAGAACGGAGTGGTGTGTTGACTGTAGAAGCTGGTGGAAAGAGGGGGGCTTGGGTTGATGAAGTGGACCGGTTTGGCCGCGAACAAGTCACTTCCTGCACCGCGTTGCGGAGATGCTCATCAAAAATGTGAAAAGCAATCGTAGTACAGGGAAGCTGTCCATTGTGGTGACCTCCTTTTATCTACGGTGAAGAAGTTGATGAGTTGGCTGGGAATGCTCGAAAAGGAACCGCAACGAACCGAATCTGGGATACCCCGGTATTGGTGGTCTTCCGTAGTCAAAGGTATTAAGGGAACGTCGACATAGATGTATATTCCGTGAAGTATCCGTGTATCTTCTGTTGATGGAAGAGTAAACAGTATGAAGGTCGCTGAGTTATCCATCATCCGCTCCTTGGTGGAAACCGAGACGCCCGCGGGATAGCCATAGATCGCCAGTTGGAATTGAAATTCTGCCTTCAGACACTTGGGATAGCGCCCTTTTAGAGGGTCCGTGGAACCGATTACGAACGGGAGTGCCCTGAAGGGATAGATGGATGCTGAGTGCGTGTTGGAGGAAAGGAGAAGCAGCGGCTGGAGCGCCGGGGTTTGCGGCCGAAAATCTTCTACGGTGGATCTGCTCTAATCCCCAAAGATTTGGATTTTGTAATAAGATACGTTGAGGGATATGATGAGTTTAGACGGATGGTCCTGACCACTGGAACGAAGATTGTCGAACGCGGCACAGCCTCAGCGTTAGCGCCCAACACCCCAAGCCAAAACACGAGGCATCGCGATTGACTCAATTGGATCCCCGCTCCATCAAGCGCACAACCAACACAAAAACTGATTTACCAGCAACAAACAGCCTCTACCATGAATACCCAATCTACCCGCAATACAGGGCAGCGAATTACTGCCTTGCCTAGTTCTGCGGCACCTCAACCCCCCGGAATCTCTGAGCGGTTTGCTGACGCAAAAAGCGCCATTTTGGATCTCATCGAGGTAGTACCATCGATTCGTCGTCAATTATCATCCTGCTGAGTTCGATCGTAGGGTACGGCATGGACGTCGAATTCATCCAAAGCTCAACAAAGTCTGCTCCTAAGTGTCAACGGCTTGGAAGATATCCCGGATGATGCCGCCCAAATCCTAGCCGAGGATATGGCAGATATTGAGGAGTATATGGGGTAAGGAGAATACTTTGGCCGTTTGCATAGCCTTCCTGAAGCATTTGTCTGCGAAGCGCCTTGGAGCGCGTCCGCGGAACGTTGGGAGAGGCCTCGAAGAAGTACGGGAGAAAGGACTCAAGAAGGCGCGATATATTCAAGCACACATTAGGCCATTTGGATCGTACCGGTGGTGCTCAAGTCTTGGAGGCTTGTCGGACTGAGATCGAGGTCGCTGTGAAACGCTTCAGGGTAAAGTCATCAAGATCATCCCGACATGTAACCGAGTCTGCTAACTCACAACGCTCATAGGACCGCCATGCATCGCAACCTAGCGGACGTGAGGGTCTCGTTCCATTGTCCTTGAGCCCAACTGCTGACTCTCGTGCGTGCGCCATGCAGCCTCCACTCAACCCGCTCCTTCAGGCAGTCAAAATAACGCGGTCAGGGGTGAATCCCGCCTCAGCCAAACACTCACCATCGCGAAAGCAACTTTCACCGCATTAGAAGCGTTCTCAGGACCCATTCCTCTCGCTGGTCAATACATTGGCGGCGTTGCCAAACTGGGGGTGGCTGTTATAGATATGTGGAAGGTGAAACTTCCCCCACCCGCCTGATTTCCCCTGTTGTTTAACATGAGCGTTACAGGGAATGGACAGCAATACCGATGCGGCCAAAAGCCTTGAGTCCAGAATCGCTGTCCTTGCTGACCATCTCAGGTACTTTGAGTCTCAACCTCGCGAGGACCAGAATGAAGAAACGGGCAATAAAATCAAGAATTTGCAATTGTAGGTTTTCTTCTTCTTTCTTGAACTCCGAAAATCGTTGTAATTGTCTTTTCCAGGCATTTGAAATTGGTGGAAGGGGAGATCAAAGCGCTCGATTCGAGGGGTGCTATCTCAAAAGCAATTTTTTCTCGCGATAATGCCGAGACCATAAAGGAATTTCAGGAGCGTGTTAAGGCTACGGCAAATGACATACACGTCCGTCAATCGTTTATCCAGCGGTATTCTCGCTCACTAACCCGGCGTGCTGGACAGCTGCTTGTAAGCTTTGACACGAAAGACCTTCTCAACAAACTCTGTACGTTTCACCGACTAATTAACGACCGCTTCGCCTGACATCTCTACCTCCAGATGGCGTCGAAATGAGCGCGGAACGGCGTGCCCTCCTCGATCGTCTGGGAGATGGCAGTTATGGCGCGCACGGTGATACCATCGAGGATGCCATCTGCCTGAAAGGCACGAGAGAAGGAATCCTTCAACGCATTGATGAATGGATTGAAGCGCCATTGTCGGAGCGGGTCTTGTGGATTTACGGAATGGCAGGTCGGGGCAAGTCTACCATTGCGGCGACCGTCGCTCACCGACGGGCAGTCGAAAGTGCTTGGGCCATTTTCCACTTCCGCCGAGGGCAAACTACGTTGGAGAAGCGCTTAGTATGTGCGCTAGCTAAGCAGATTGAGAGTCGTACGACTCCTGAAGTCAAACGTGCGATGCTTCAGGCCGTACGGGAGAATGAGGACATTGCCCAGGGGAGGCTGGACAAACAATTCGAGGTCCTTCTAGTCAACCCCCTGAAAGCCTATCCCGCTGATTCACCCCCAGTTTTGCTCATCGTCGACGCTCTTGACGAATG
Source organism: Tulasnella sp. 417 (assembly GCA_019633465.1). NCBI lineage: Eukaryota > Fungi > Basidiomycota > Agaricomycetes > Cantharellales > Tulasnellaceae > Tulasnella > Tulasnella sp. 417. The sequence goes on from WSTY01000140.1 coordinate 24,277, forward strand.
CGAGAACGCAGGCTACGCTAGAAGGTTCATTGAGCTTATCCACAAGCATTCATCATCGCTCCCCCCTAACGTCCGATTCGTGCTCACTACTCGGCCCGAACCGCATCTTCTTGATGCGCTTGATTTGCAAAAATGGCGGGAGGAGAATCTCGACTCGATCGAGGAGATAGACCGTGATGTGGAGCATTTCTTACGATCCGAGCTTTCAATGATCAGTGAGAGGAAGCGGTCACTCCTTCCCGCAGACTGGCCACCCTCGGAGTCTGTTCGGAAACTTGTTGCATTATCCGAGGGGCTGTTCCAATGGGCCAACACTGCTGTAATGTACATCGGCGATGGGTCTCCAGATGATCGCTTGAATGCGCTGATCAATGACCCATCGGGCCTCCAGGGCCTGGATAAACTATACCAGCGAATCCTGTCCGAGGCGTTTAAGAAGGCAGGGAAAGGCCAGCGGAACCTTCTTCATTGGGCGCTGAGCATCCTGGCTGCAGCCCCACATCCTGTCTCGCTTGAAGTCATGGCTTACCTGTTAGGTGATCGCAAAGAAATGGGCAATAGAAGTGGGCCGAAGGGATACACTTTCCTCCGGCATGAGGTTTTCCCCAATGTTAGGTCGCTACTTGATATTCCTATGACCACAGCTGAGCCAATTCGACTCATGCACACCTCAATTCGAGACCTCCTCATGGATGCCGAGCGATGTGGCGAGGGTCTGTACCCTGTCAACCTGCCTGACACCCACTGGGAGCTAACACGGGACTGTTTTCGGTTGATGAATCGGGATCTGAAGAAAAACATATGCAACCTGTCTGACTTATCAAAGGCCAATTCAGACCCTGGTGTACAGGCTTGTGTGAATAACCAAGTAGATTCAGGTCTGAAATATTGTTGCCAATCATGGACAGTCCATCTTGTCACAGGGCATGATTCACACCAGAATGCAAAAAATCCAGGAGTCATTGATAATGATCTGGAGGATTTTAGCAAAACAAAGTTGTTGTGCTGGCTTGAAGTAATGAGCCTCATTGGAAGAGTTGGAGAAGCATTGGCAATGACAAAACAGATGGAACAGCATATGACAGTAAGTTGACTGATACTGTGAGGTAAAAATAGGGCTAATTTGTTGGGCAAAGCTTCAGCAATCTGCAAGGAATCCAAACACCATGGTCCCATCCTTGTGGAGGGATGCAAGCCGGTTGTTGACCGAATTCTTTGAACCCATCTCTTTTGGTTCTCTTCACATTTACACATCAGCACTACCATTCTGCCCAATCAATACTCAACTCTGGGGGCAATATCATTCCCATAGGTTAGTGAAAGTGCTGCATGGCCCAGAGCAAAAAGAATGGTCTGGAAACCTATGGACCAGGGATGTCGGGATTCCAGTGTCGGCAGTGACTGTCTCCCAGGATGGCAAGATCATTGCGGTTGGTGGCAGTGATGGAATCATTTGTTTGTTGGATTCTGAGAAGGGGGAGCAGGTTGGACATCCCATGCAAGGTCACACCGATCGGGTGACCTCTGTTGCCTTCTCTCCAGATGGCACAAGGCTTGCATCAGGGTCTTGCGACAACACAGTGTGTTTGTGGGATGTTGAAAAGGGGGAGCAGATTGGACAGCCCATGCAAGGTCACACCCAATTTGTGATCTTGGTTGCCTTCTCTCCAGATGGTGCAATGCTTGCATCAGCGTCTTATGACAACACAGTGTGTTTGTGGAATGTTGAGAAGGGGGAGTGGATTGGACAGCCCATGCAAGGTCACAGCAATTCAGTGAGCTCTGTTGCCTTCTCTCCAGATGGCACAAGGCTTGCATCAGGGTTTTATGACGACACAGTGCATTTGTGGGATCTTGAGAAGGGGGAGCAGATTGGACAGCCCATGCAAGGTCACACTGATTGGGTGATCTCTGTTGCCTTCTCTCCAGATGGCACAAGGCTTGCATCAGGGTCGGATGACAACACAGTGCGTTTGTGGGATGTTGAGAAGTGGGAGCAGATTGGACAGCCCATGCAAGGTCACACTGATTGGATGACCTCTGTTGCCTTCTCTCCAGATGGCACAAGGCTTGCATCAGGGTCGGATAACAACACAGTGTGTTTGTGGGATGTTGAGAAGGGGCAGCAGATTGGACAGCCCATGCAAGGTCACACCCGATTAGTGAACTCTGTTGCCTTCTCTCCAGATGGTGCAACGCTTGCATCAGGGTCGGATGACAACACAGTGCGTTTGTGGGATGTTGAGAAGGGGGACCAGATTGGACAGCCCATGCAAGGTCACACTGATCTGATGACCTCTGTTGCCTTCTCTCCAGATGGTGCAACGCTTGCATCAGGGTCCTATGACAACACAGTGTGTTTGTGGAATGTTGAGAAGGGGGAGTGGATTGGACAGCCCATACGATATCACACCAACTCAGTGACCTCTGTTGCCTTCTCTCCAGATGGCACAAGGCTTGCATCAGGGTCGGATAACAACACAGTGTGTTTGTGGGATGTTGAGAAGGGGCAGCAGATTGGACAGCCCATGCAAGGTCACACCAAATTAGTGAAGTCTGTTGCCTTCTCTCCAGATGGTGCAACACTTGCATCAGCGTCTTATGACAACACAGTGCGTTTGTGGGATGTTGAGAAGGGAGAGCAGATTGGACAGCCCATGCAAGGTTACACCAATCGGGTGACCTCTGTTGCCTTCTCTCCAGATGGCACAATGCTTGCACTACATGGTCCAACTGGCCACCTCAGCTGGTGGTGCCTCACTACTTCTCAGCCTCTCACAAACCCATCCACTTCCATCACCCACTTATACAAAGATCCAGTCTTTTCTCCCTTTTCATTCACAGCTCATTGGGTGACCCATTCTGGATCCCGAGTCATTTGGCTGCCTTCACAGTTCCTAAATTCTGGCAATAAAACAATCGTTCTCTCTGGATCCTCCCTGCTTGTGGCAAGTGGCTACAGCTACATTGCTTTCTTTGATATTTCCGATCTTCTTCAGTTCAACCCTCTGCATCCGTCAACCTGAATCCAAACATTTTCTCCTCCTCCAATTCTCTCCATATTTTAAATTAGTCTCTTTGATCACTTTGTCGCATTGTATGAAGCTTTCCCAACATTGCGGCGGTTGGTAGTCCTGAGAGCTGGTCTGCGGCAAGGAATCAGGATTGAAACATTGCGTTAGTCATGGCAGGGGTGGCAGCTTACATCGTGGCTTGCACAGACTTGTTGTTAACGTGTCATGGTGCACGCTGTGCGCGGTGATTTAGACCTGACGTTGCTCGCGTACCATAATGAGTGTGCGTACTTGGTCTCTTCCAAACATAATACATATTCGTTTAAAGAGGGGGCGGCTCAATACCGCGCGCGCGTCACGCGGGGCGCTCCGGGTAGCATAAATTCTCCGGGGCAAGTGGTTTGTTTGTGACAGAAAGAAATAATATTGTATCTGTAAGATATGAAGAATCCGAAAGCAACCTGTCTCATACATCTCCCATGGCCCGATTACATGTTCTCAATCTTCACCATTGTGGGATCGACATCAAGCTTCCGATACAACCTCTTCATCCTGCCTTCATCTGCTCCAGATGTCCCCACAACGTCCCCAGCTGTTGAACCATCTTCGACAAACGTGATGACGTGACCCCCTTTACCGAACCTCCCCACTCTGCCTGCGATGTGAGTGTAATCTGAAGGTGTCTTGATGACGTCTGTACCGAGGACGAAGACGTGCGTGAGCGAGGGGAAGTCCAAGCCACGAGTGTTGAAGAGGTTCGAGATGAGGAGGCGTGGAGTTTCGGCAGAGGGTGTCTGCTCTTCGGCATTGGTTGGCTCAGCTGGGGTTGGTGGAGTAGTTGGAGATGCGAGCGAGGTTTGGGTTACTGAAGCGACGAGGTCTGTTCTTCCCTTCGCGGTCTCGGCAAGTTCGACAGCTTCCGCCTCCACCCCTAAGTCGCGGAACTCTTCCACTATTTGCCGAACGCTCGATGTTGATGGGACGACGAGGAGAGCGAGTGAGGGAACGTCGAGTGCGAATTGGACGGCCAACGCCTGAATAAGATGCGACGGAGGCTTCGTTGCGGCAGATTTTGACCGAAGTTGTTCTAGCAATTGGTCGTTCACGTCAGGCGCTGTTACGATACCGGAACCCGGAACGACGTACCGTTTCTGCGTTCCCTCTCCTCCTTTGCTCGCTTCTTTTCTCCCTTGGTGAGGGGCTGGAAAGGTTCTTTCTCCACTTCGGCGGTCATGTCGATGTTCCGACTCTCGCCAGTTTCGCTGACGACTACACACGAATGCCGAACCACGCCATCTTCGAGTGAGCTCGTGGCGTCCGACGAATTTGCCGTGACGCCTGCTCCTGCCGAAGCCAACGGCGCTCCCGCGTACTCCAACCTCGCCACGAGATCGTTCTCCCTCACGCTCCTCCCTTGCCTCTCCTCCGACGGCCTCTTCAACCAGTTGGTTTGCGTGAAGACGTACCCTCGCACATGCGCGTTGAGCGTCGCGGAGGCGAGGATCAACTGCGGTCTCGGTTTCAGGCCGACGACCGCACCACCCCGCTCATCGTCGTACCCATCGTTCCCCTTCCGCTCGCCGTAGATCCCATCTAAGATTTGGATCACCGGTGGGATGTGCCTGTTCCACGCGGTAAGATCCTTCTTCGAGGCGTCCTTGGGCGGTAAGGCCAGCATGGCGTCGACTTCGTCTACCAACACCGTCGAGATGTTCAGTGCCAGGTGGTTTAGCGGTAAGCCATCTCTCGTCCGTTCGGCTTTGGACGATTGAAGGAGCTCTACTAATGCTGGTGGAGTAGCGACCACAATCGACGGGCGGACGGTCTTCGACGAGCGTAAGAGCGCTTCGGGCGTTCCCAACAGGAGGTGGCGGGGCAAGGGGTGGTTTGGATCTCCTCGAATGCAGAGCTGGATTCCGTAATCTTTCAACTCAGGCGACGAGGATGTTAGGATTTGCAACCAATGTTGATATTGGTAGGCCAGTTCGCGGTGAGGTACGATGATCAGCTGGGTTTGACTTTTCGTTTCCGTTTTGCGCGTTTTGGGAGAGTAAGATTTGAGTTGGCGTGGTTTGCTTAGGAGCGCGAGCGCTAAGCCGAATGATCTAAGGAGGAAAGGTCGAGGGACCCTTAAGTCGAATTTCGGAGGGATGACGCGGATACCAACGGACGTACTTTCCACTTCCGGTATCCCCTCGTAGCAGAACATCCCTCGGAGTTCCCTGCGAGTTCGGCTCAAGCACAGCCGGTATGAGGCCCTTCTGGCAAGCCGACGGAGTTTTGACGTGCGGAAAGGCAGCTTCTAAGGACTCCACTACCGCGGGCGTGAGTCCAAGGTGCTGGAATTCGCTGAAGCCGGAGGGAACCGTTGACAAATGCCGAGACGTGCTTGCGGAAGGTTGTATTGGTCGAGCGCCATATCGAGCAGAGTTGGTAGTAAGAAAGGAGAGACGTAGTGAGCCAGGGGACCGAGGCTGGAGTGGGAGGAGCAAAAAATGCATTTGGGAGAGGAACGAGTGTGGCGTCGGTTCACACGGCCACCAAAAGAGAGAAACGTCGCTCAGGGATCGACCACCTCCACCCCGAACCCGGTGCGCTCAACAACCATAAACACGGATATCCAAGCATTCATTCCACAAAGCGATACCAACTACGCACTAAACAAAACGGGTGGAGGAGAGGCGAATCAACCAAACCCACGACAGAGGTTGTCGAACAAAACAAAATTTTTAAGCCTCAAGCTTCTTCCTCAACGTGGCCTTGAGCGTCTCGCCGTCCTCAGCGAACTTGCGGATACCCTCGTGAAGCTTCTCAAAGGCCATCTGCTCCTTGAGGAGTTCCCAGCGGAATTCGGGCTCGTTGTCGATGAAGGAGACCTTGGG
>WSTY01000141.1:0-30130 GCA_019633465.1 Tulasnella sp. 417
TGGAAAATACCCTCGATGAGCCAGAACGGACCGAGCCGTGAAACTTGGTTCTTCCACGACCTTCCCGCCTACCGCAGTTGAAGGCATTCGGCACGTGACCCGTTGTTCAGGTCGGGTCGATGTGGGAAGATTGAATGTTGGTCGTCCGTCCACCCCGCCCCGCTCGCCCCGGCCCACCCGGCACCCGGCTCTGGCGTCACCCGAACCAATTTTACTGAGCGAAATCGTCCCGACTTCGGTGCCAATAACTTATCACGTGACTTCCCCGATATACTGGATCCGATCTAACCCACCGGTGAACGCACCGCGATCCACGGAAGAAGCACGTGTACATTGAACCGCCGGTCCCCATGAATATTGCTAATTTCTTGTGTGTCCCCTATAATATCGGATCAATTTGTATATTTAAAGCTCTCACCTTCGGCTGCTTTTACTGCCGATCTCTGTTATTCATGCCGCAAGTGAGTGTCAATCCCGAAAACAGCCGATTTCGAAGTGAATCTGGATTCTCACTGAACTCTTTTCTTCTGTGTGACTGCGGACGGAATATCTCGACGGGCCTTGAATTCTTTCAACTGGTCTTCTCCTTTCCAGCCACACGTTTGGTCCAACTCTTCGATTCCAACGTCGGGTTCGGCACCGCGCACTCGCTCCCGAGGTTTTGCACCTGTGCGCCGTTCGTCGAAAAATCGGCTCCCAGTCTGAAATATGGAAGGCTGTCGGTTCCTTCTTTAGGAAGGTTTGGAAGGAACCGGATCGACCACCCAGGTACCAGGTCACGAGATTCTTTGTCCTGCTTCTCAAACTCTCGGTTGATTGCCTCCCTGCACTTCCCGCGGCACTTCTATTCCCAGCTGCCAAGACCAACGGATCTTCTTCAGGGCTATGGTAGCGACGAATAAGATTGGATACCGGAAAATCCGAAATTCTTCAATTCCACGCAGCTCACATCGTCCTCGCCAAGCGCATAATGGGGTTTGTGTGCGCATTCCAAGAGTCTTTGCCGGCGTCTTGAGATAAAAATAAGTCTTTCAAACGTCCGGATTTCTCGCGTCATCCTCAACCATTACGACCAGACTTGATCTCAAAGCTTCTCGACGTCCTTACAGCCCGGGCCGCAGCAAGCACACCGAACGTGCTGGGCATCCATACAGGAACATCAGCTCTACTTACTTCCTGGATGGGTAACGAGACTGCGCTTTAAAAAGCGCAGCACCTACAATCAATCTCATCAGGTTCCTCGTACACCAGTCCCCCCGGAAAATGAAGTCCACCATCTTTTCAAGTATCGTCGTTGCATCCCTCGGCGCCAAATTGGCCTCGGCTGTTGCTGAATGGGGTGCGTGTCGTTGGTGTTGACGACTCGTAACGCAGCTAATGAATGTTGTCCAAATGAAGGCCAATGCGGCGGCATCGGCTACACTGGTGCGTCGCGAAACGAATGGATAGACTACGTTCAGATAAGACGTTGATGCTTCGCCCTCTAGGATCCACTACTTGCGACTCTGGTCTTACTTGCGTGTACCAGAATGACTAGTACGTCTTTTTTTCTCTAGATGTTTCGGTGCTTATGTATCCTTCCAGCTACTACCAGTGCTTGGCTTCGACAGCGACCACGACGACGACTAAAACGACTACCACCACAAAGGCTACTACAACAACTACCACTAGCACAAGCACGTCGTCATCAGGAGCCAAAGGCACGCCAGTTGGTTTCGCTGCCGGTCAGTCTGATTATAATCCCTTCCTCTCCTCTACTGACAAGACACCCTAAAGGCACGACTGGTGGAGCTGGAGGAGCAACCGTCACTCCAACCACCACTGCTGAGCTTCTGACGTACCTTTCTGACAGTACCACTGTACGTGCCATATGCCACGGGTCGAGGTCTTCGCCACTAAACTGGCGTCCTCTACAGAGAATCATTGTGCTCACCAAGATCTTCGACTATACCTCCTACTACGGTACCACCGCTGGCAAAGCCTGCAAGCTGTGGACCTGCACGAACGGCTATACACCCCAAATGACCATTGACAACTCAGCAGGCCAGTGCGATGGACAGTGAGCAACTACAGATTCTCGGTTCTAACGCACCACTGACCGTTCCTCAACCACGTTAGGACTCTTTACGATGCTACCTATTACAACTCTGGTGCCAGCAAGGCATTGGTAGTCAACAGCAACAAGACGATCATCGGCAAGGGTAGCAGCGCCGGATTGTAAGTAATCTCAACTCTCCGGTTGATGCCTTTTATAACGGCCCTCGAAAATTTAGCAAGGGTATCGGCTTGTCGTTGACCAATGTTTCAAACGTCATCATCCAAAGTACGTCCCCATGTGATCTCCCAACTACAGCCACATAACTAAGGATTCGTGATTAGACATTCAAATCACCGACCTCAAGTCTGTACGATCCTCTGTGTTCCGCCTGCAGTCCCGCTGAAACCTTCTCCCTCTATCGACAGCCCTCAATATGTCTGGGGTGGAGACGCCAGTGCGTGTAACCTGACAATAATCGCTTAGCTTCTCTGATTCCTTCTGCAGTCAATCTTTCTGGCGCAACTAAGGTTTGGATCGACCACAACTATTTTGCTCGCGTCGGTCGCCAATTCATCGTCTCGTGAGTGGGTCGGGTTCTTCGTTACTGGCTCGTTTCTCATGCCTTTCTACTAGCCACTACGATCCCAACACTGGAATCACAATTAGCAACAATTACTTCGATGGCCAAACCTCCTATAGTGCATCGTGAGCTTTCTTCCCATCGATGCGTTTAGGGTTCCGCTCACTTTATTTGAACTTGTAGGTGCAATGGTCCGTCAATCGAAAAGGAGACTTCTCTATCAATATCTAAATGATGATTTTAGGTCATCACTACTGGGTGTTCCTATTCTTGGGTGAAGCCGATCAACTCACTATCATGCAGAACCACATCTACTATACATCGGGTATGTTTCTCGATCGTCCCTCTGGGGCTACTGTTCTGACATAACCTCGCCCCAGGTCGTGGTCCTCATATCGGTCCGTTTAAGTTGGAAGGCAAGATAGATAGTTTGTAAGACTGACCTTCCTAACCCTGTTAGGTGGATATACCGGCGCCTACAAGCAACAGCTCCACTTGGTCAACAGTGAGTCCATTTAGCTTATATCGGAATTCGCACATACTTAAATCACCGTGCCCTGCAGACTACTACGACAGCGTGGCCGGACATGCGATCGATGCCGGTGTCAATCCTGGGTTCTCGCAGAGGGCAACTACTTCGTGCGTCATACTTTCTTTGCATATCCATGTCCCAGCTCACCCCCCTGCTCTCTACCACTAACAGAAAGCTGTGACTACGCCTGATACTGGCACGTCCGCCGGCGGTACCGAGTACTTTGTCCAGACTGTTGCGGAAGCTGGCGTGTGCTCTTCATACATGGGTCGTGTCTGCGAGTGGAATAGAATGGATTCCGCCTCGGGTACAGTAGCGACTCGTGCCACCACTAGCGTGCTAAGCGACGTGGGAAGCTTGGTACGTCTTCATCAATCTGCTTTCCCGATACTCCACTGACATATCTCTTTGCAGTCGGCTGTTAAGGGCCTCACGCCTATGGGTGTTGCCGACGTTCCTGCCTACGTTCTAGCCAATCGCGGTGTTGGTATTGTGAACTAATGAGGTTACTTGCTTGGTATGGTTGCGTGCTCGGTATATAGTATCAGAAATATAGAGGTTTACTTCTCATTGTTCTTTACTGCTCGCAATGTGGGGCTAAGTTCGTGTGTAGGGCAAACAAAGAACGCCCTTCAGGCAGGATGCCCCCACCTCCCTGAATCCAAGTCAAGGACTTTGCTTTTCCAAGCTCATAATTCCCGTTTTTCTTTCTGCCTCGGACTACCATCCCTCAAGAAACGCAAACAGCTTTGAGTCGCAGGTGGGTGGAACGACTCAGAGCCCTCACCACGCCCCAGACCTAGCGCCTTGCTCCGAGTCGTGCTGAGCTGTCCCGTCAGCCCCCAACGTGCGACTCTTTTGAGATTCAATCAGCGTCTTTATTGAGACATGTCAACTCTACTTCCAGCCCGAATCCCCATTCTCTTTGCATGTAGCCGACTCGGAAACATCTCAACCGCCTTCCATCAGTTTCAGCACATGGCCGCAAAACTTCCACCCCTAACATACGGCACAGCGCCGGTAAATCAACCTGTCTTCGGAAAAGGTCGGAAAAGGGCTCTCGTACATTGCTCGTCTAAAGCTCGGCTGCTATTTGTAAAGCCGCGCCGTGGGCTTGGCTGGCCACCCAGGCACCAGGTCACGGGATCTAAGTTTCGTGCACCTCGAGCACGCGGGTTGCTCCTCAAACGATGCTTCCTCGACCACTCCGTTTTTTCTGCTGCGGGGAATCCCTAATCCCTTGGAATTTGCGCACGGTATTCCCGAGGTTCACGGAACCTGGCGATGCCGAACTGTTCCTTTCCGTCCTGGACCATGATCATTTCTCCAGATTTTCAGCGCTTCTCGGGTGCGCTGCGATGAGAGACTAGGTTCTTAATTTCGCGCATACGCCGCTTGGCAAGGTTCTCGAACACGGGAAGTGCGGCTTCCAAAGTATGATCAACCCCCCAAATCACCGCCATCACGGTGGAGGCTCGTAAGCGACTTCCGTTGGCTGCTCTTCGGAGTCTCACTTAAATTCTCAAAGGCCTTCAGCTATAGTAGAAGGCATGTTGAGATTAAGTTCTTCTCGGTGTTGCGGTCCCCTAAGGCGCCATTGATTCCCTCCCCGCCGGTGTGAACGATCAGATCAGGGAATTAGTGTATCAGCCTCCCCTCTTTTCTAAAGCCAACAGAAAGCGGCAGATACAACTGATACCTTCTTTCTGTTCATAAAATAGATTTTGTGCGGGAATTCCCCATTAGGCCATTCAATGAGGGTTTTGGTGGTCTTCTATATAAGGGAAACGCCTTGATCCCTCATAGTTCTCTGGCTAGAATATCCTTTCAAGGGGCTGCCGGGATCCGACTATCTTCTGTTCAACACAAGAGGTATCATCGTGATTCTCGGCGTATGTAAACTCGCAATAGACACCGCTTTCCGGTTTAAAAGCTACGTGAAAGTGGTGGTATTTAATGGTTTCGTGGATATAAAACGCATATAGACGGCGAATCTCGCCAGGAGGTCGGTGGCTGGGGGAAAGAGGGACGGCAAACCAAGTATCCCCATGAAGTTTATGCAGCCGAGTTTCATTACGAACTCTTGCTCCTCATGATTATGCTCCGTTTGGAAGGCCGGTGACCCCCTGACCACCGATTTTATGGTAATAACTTTCTTGGCCCCCTATTTCACGGTTCTTCCAATGACCTCCAATTGGTAGTAAAAGAAACGCTCTTTGCCCCTGAGTCTAGCAACTCGTTAAGTTGGAGGCAAGAAATTCAACATTTCTTGTCTCGGCGGATATTCTGAGCGACCTCTGAGTGGATGTAGCCTCCAACCGTCTGGGGCTCCCCCACCCATTTCAAGCACATGGTTTCGCCCCTATTCACGAGGCTCAGCATCGATAACTTCGATCATCGAGGCTCGTACATTGCTCGCCCAAAGCTCGGTTGCTCTTCAAAGAGCTTGGCCGGCCGTGGACTCTTTACTTGGAAAAGGTCTGGTGTGCCACGAGGCACGAGGTCACGGGACCGTTGTTGAACGGTCCACTGTTGCCGATCCTTCCTTCCCGCTTCCTTTCTCCCTGTTGCGAAGAACCGCGGATCCTCTCAGAGATCCTCGCAATATCAAGTAGAATTCGAACCCGGTATTCCCGAGGTTCACCAAGTCTGGCAATGCCCAACTATTCCTCTCCAGGGTAGGACGATTTTTCCAAATTTTCAGCGCTTCGCCGTGTGAGCTGTAGGGACCTTCAGGTGACTCGTATTTTTTTATTGTTGCGCGCACGGGCTTGGCAGAATTTTTGAGAAAGTGAAGTACAGTAAGTATCATTTCTGGACAAGGCATTGACCCCAGATTGCGTTCACCTACCAGTAGAACCTTAGGCAGCGCTTCTAGATCTGACTAATCTCCAATCCTCAGAAAGTGCGGTGTCGTTAATTACAACGCTGCGTTTATGACGAGACCCTTACAATTCAATTAGACATTCGAATCCCAAATCTCAAGGCTCAATAGATCGACACCGAACTCATCGGACAATCTCCATACAGCAGGATGTCCAACTTCCTACATATGGGCTGATATCTGTTCTCTTTTGTAGGTTCTTTTATCCTGAAATGGGGTTTGGTACAGGTGAGAAGCTTCTCCTCGACCGTTTCCCCATACAGTGCTCCTTGAAGGTCTGGTACTGGGCCCACAGTCACGGGATCAGGGTTTGGGGACGGCTTGAGGCCCGTTGCCGGTCGGTTTCCAGTTCCCGCTCCATTTTCCCTCTTCCGAAGCGTCGGACCCTTTCGGAGACGCTCGCAACCTCCACTTGGATTCGAAGCCGGTATTTCCGAGATTCACCAATCGTTGCCACGCCGAGCCTTCCTTCACAGCCAAGAAAAATAATCACTAGCTTTGGGGGGCTCCTAATACTTCCGAGGTTAGGTCGAGAAATTTAGAAATCAATAAGCCTTTGGAGAACGAAGCTCACTGCCGCTTCGAGGGTATGCCAAGCCTTTACGCGTGGAATTGTCTACATCTCCTGCACCACCCTCACCTCAGCAGATATTGCGAAGTGTTTCTCATTCGATGCCGGAATCATGAACCGCTGATCATCCACCAAGGAACCTTGGCGTCACCAGGTTCCTTGATGGGCCGCAGGGATGAGCATTTAAAGGTCTCGTCGATCGCTGTTAGACTCCAACACCCCACTCATTAACTCCCGGCATTCCCGTCATCAACCTGTCATTCACAATGAAGTCAACTGTCTTTGCTAGCCTTCTCGTGGCCTCTCTAGGCGCTAAAACCGCTTGGGCCGTGGCTGAGTGGGGTGTGTAAGACCTGTCGACCAGCCGACATGTTGCTGACGAACGTTTGATACTAGGTCAATGCGGTGGCATTGGCTACACTGGCTCTACCACTTGCGACTCCGGACTCACCTGTGTGTACCAGAACGATTAGTAGGTCTTTCACTCAACCAGAGCTTTGGTGACCCTGACCCATTCTTCCAGCTACTACCAATGCCTGAAGACTTCAGGTGCTACCACTACCACCACTAAAGTCACTACCACCACTACCAAAGCCACGACGACGACGACGACTAGTGGAAGTACGTCATCCTCGGGTGCCAAAGGAACTCCTGTCGGCTTTGCTGCAGGTAAGTTGACCTAGTCTTCAACTGCTTTCGTCATACTCATTGTCTTTGTCAAGGTACTACTGGCGGTGCAGGAGGCGTCACCGTAACACCCACTACGACTGCAGAACTCCTCGGCTACCTCTCTGACAGCACCAAGGTTCGTCCCTACCAAGATTTGGGTCATCCCGAATAGGTCCTTACCATTCATCTGCTAGCGTATTATCGTCCTCACTAAGATATTTGATTACACCTCCTACTACGGAACGACTGCTGGCAAGGCCTGCAAGTCCTGGACCTGCACGAACGGGAAGAATCCTCAAATGACAATTGAGAACTCGACAGGTCAATGCTCTGGACAGTATGTCGGTGGAACGTGGAAGCTTAACTTGCCGCTAAGCTGCCTTAAATCCTCTCAGGACTCTGTATGATGTCACATACTACAACTCGGGAGCTAGTAAGGCGTTGGTCGTTAACAGCAATAAGACTATTATCGGCAAGGGTAATAACGCCGGAATGTGGGTCATCATCAACCCGCTCACTGGTGCCCATACTAATCCCAGGCGAAAATCCAGCAAGGGTATCGGTTTGTCGTTGACAAATGTTTCGAACGTCATCATTCAGAGTACGTGTCTGATTACTGGTACAACCTGAGAGGTTCACTCATTATCGGATTTAGATATTAAAATCACTGACCTCAAGTCCGTTGGAATGTTCCCCGCGATGCGGAATGACCCTCTGTGCTAACATCTTGTTACTATAGCCCTCAATACGTTTGGGGCGGAGACGCAAGTAAGTGGGATTCTTAAAGGAACTGCGGCATCCGGCTTATTCTCTTTGCAGTCAATCTCTCCGGTGCTACCAAGGTCTGGATCGACCACAACTACATCGCCCGTATTGGTCGCCAGTTCATTGTTTCGTACGCTCTTCCATTTTTTCACCGTAATTCTTGGGTTTCTGATACCGCATCAACAGCCACTACGAGCCTAACACTGGAATCACAATTAGTAACAATTATTTCGATGGTCAAACCTCGTATAGCCCGTCGTAAGTTCTCGCCAGCTAACAGCTGGTCGTCTTCTCACTTGTTTTATTTTGACGCGTGTAGCTGCAATGGTACGTATATAAGATGGGGGTCCTTGTCGGCAATCGCTCAATAAGGCCCCTTAGACCACCATTACTGGGTCTTCCTGTTCTTGGGCGAAGCCGATCAGATTACAATGGTGCAAAACCACATCTACTACACCGCGGGTATGTCCATCGTTCTTTTCTTGCGGTCTCGCCTTCTAACACCATCTCATTGCAGGTCGTGGTCCTCATATTGGTCAGTTTGAGCTCGTTGACAAGACAGGTTTGCGAGACTGATTGCGGCTATTATAGGTGGATATACCGGCGCCTACAAGCAACAGCTTCACTTGGTCAACAGTGAGTCTATTTAGCTTGTACCGTAGCCCACTCATACTAAAATCATCGCATTCTTCAGACTACTACGACAGCGTCGATGGTCACGCGATCGATGCCGGCGCCAATTCCTGGGTTCTGGCAGAAGGCAACTACTTCGTGCGTTATTGTGTACTTACCTTAGCCATATCTTCTAACTCATTTCGGCACATATTCAACAGAAAGCTGTGAAGCAACCTGATACCGGTAGCTCCGCCGGAGGAACCGAGTATTTCGTTCAAACTGTCGCAGAAGCTGGCGTGTGCTCTTCGTACATGGGCCGTGTTTGCGAATGGAACAGAATGGACTCTGCTACGGGCTCAGTAGCAACTCGTGCGACCACTAGCGTGCTGAGCGACGTGGGCAGCTTGGTAAGCCTCTATTCTCTGAACTTCGCTGATAGTCAATTGACACATCTGTCGCAGTCGGCCGTCAAGGGTCTTAAGCCTATGGGTGTTGCTGACGTCCCTGCCTACGTTCTGGCAAATCGTGGTGTTGGAATCGTAAACTAGATGAATTGTCTTCAACTCCTCGGTTGTTTTCGGTACAAGACCAATGGTATTATGGATATAATTTTTTCATGTCTTCAATTCACAACGGTAAATGAGCTTGCTCCCAACGATTATCAGCAAACCTAGAAGCGAAGCATCGCTGCTGTCCACTTCGCAACAATCTCCTCCACGACGAGCAGGACCCCTGCACTTGCCCTTCTCGTCCTGGCTTCAGCATCCCCTCCTCCCTCGTCAATAAGCAACCCCTTCTCAAACGCTCCGAAGACCCTCTGAGCCCACTCCCGAACCGCAAGGACGATTCTTGCGTGATCGAGGCCCATTGTTCGTCCTTGGTCTAGTTCCCAACTTCCGTCCAACGCTTCGAGGGTCAGCTCTAGGGCTGAAGCAAGGACGTTGGCTTTCGTGCCGTACTTGCCGTCTGCCTCTGCTTCTGCTCCCCATGGAACAGAGCTCGCCGACCGTGTCCCCATCGTTACTGCCAGTTCCACTGCTTCCGGTGCAAGGACGTTCAAGTAGGCAGGAGAAAGTCGGCCAGCGTGGAGCAGAATTGCCAAAGTCAATAGGTACTGACTTAGGATTGCAGGACTCAGAATCATCCCACTTCCATCTCCTCGATACGCCGAGGAACTGTAGCGACTACGGGCTTCGCGGGCTTGCTCATCCCTGATATGAACCCACAATCGATTGATGAGTGGCATGACGAAATACTCTGCTGCGATGTCCTTGAAGACTGAAGGTTGGTTTGAAGTGCTACCCTCCCTACTTTGGTTGTCGAGTTCAACGATACCCCGTGTTGGAGGTCTCTGCCGGACTCGTAATTGTTTCTCCCTAATGACCTGGGGCACCTTCACTTCGTTTGCGTCCCTGGTACGATCGATAGCTTGCTGAGTGATGGCACCAGCAATCCGGTGAATGGAGCTGGAAGGGGATGGGGTCATCGGATCCATGTCGGAGGCGGTGACGTATTTGCGATGCAAAACAGGAGGAAGCATTCTGCTGGCAAATCTTTGTGGCCCCGGAAGATGCTCTAATCCGGCGAGCTCGCGAGCACCGACAACAAGTGCGGTAAGTATGGCTGAACGGACGTCTGCAGAATGTTCCCCGATGAAGAATTGCTCTACCAGGCATCTTGAAGAGCAATGGGGGTTATCATCTATATCAACTGTGGGAGGAACCGACATACGGTGCTGAGCGCGTTGGGCAACATGCGACCAAGGCATTTAGGATCTCTTGTCTCTTGGTAACGAAGCCATCAATATCGTAGTTGTCTTTGAGGTTGAGGAAGGCAATCGAAAGGTTTACAGCGTTCTCGTCTGGCATGACGAGTGGTAGTCGCGATATCGAGTTCTTTAGTTTCTTGTCATCGAAGTCGCCGAACGGCACTCACCAAGCTCCAATCCGAATCCTCTCTTCCTTCTGATCAACCCAGCACCCTCTTTCAAGGCCATTTCAACTCGGTCGGGTTCGCTCTTCTCATCTTGCCCTTCTCCTTTCCCTGATACAAGCATCTGGGCGAGTTGGATGAGGTACACTGGTCTCGCAATTTTACGTCGACCGATCGCTAGCCCAGGCTCCTTTTCGATTTCTTCCAGTTCGGACGGAGTTGGGGAAGCGGACCTAGATGAAGGAGCGGAATCTCGGGCATACCCTGTCAAGGAGTCGTCGGAGTCGTAAAGGGTCGGCTGTTCTGCCGGGAGAGATTTTGTTGGGGGTGACGGCATTGGAGACGCCTGCGGTTGGTTTGCTGGATCGACCTCTGCCCCATCATCCGCTTCTTCAATTCCTGGATCGACTGTGAACCCTTCCTCAACTACCGTCCGTATAGCTCTGCACCACTCTCTTCCTTGGCCTGGTTCATTCCATCCTTCGAACTTCAGCTTTTGGCCGAGGCGCTGAGCAATGTATTCGGCGGCTAGCATTCCACAGTGACGGACAGAGGGATCAGCATGGCCAATGTAGAGCGCGATAGCAGACATGAACTTTTGGTCCGCAAGGAGACCCTTGAGAGCGGGGGACGTCGGCGGAAGGAGTGAGCAAGTGAAAAGTAGGAGGGCAGTTACGTCTGAAAGTATGCGCATGATGAGTCGACAACGAACCAGATACAAGGTCTTCCAGAGCAGCTCACAATGATGTCGGTTAAGCAAGGAGAAATTGACATGCTGAGAAGAGGTCCATAGCCCCAGTGTACGTTTGAGTAACTCTTCTAAAGCTGGGGGTCAAAGGGCACAGGGAGTGAGTCCAAAGTTCGTTCCCAGTTGGAAATCCAGCCTCACCACTCTCGCTTTGGGGTTTGGAGGATGCGCTATCCCCAGCCCACTGGGCCAGTGTCATGGCAAGTTCTTCTGGCCAAGGTCGTTCTATTATTACGCTGGATACCATGTCCCATGTTTCTCGCCGGTCAGCGTCTAGCGGTCCAAGAATGCCGTGGAGGAGGCGGAGACGCTGCGAGATCTTTCGCTGGATCAGGGGAGAATAGGAAATGCCCTCATTCCATTCCATGGAGCTTAACAGAGAACCGGCGACCTTGAGAACAATTGGGGAGGGGAGCGATGAAAGGATCGAGGTCCAGAGTGGGCGGTAAGAAGCGACACCAGCTTCTTCTTGAACCTTACTCGGGCGAAGTTGCCGTTGAATTGCGGGAAGGTTCGTTTGGAAGAAACCGGATTGGTTGGGTGAAGATGATGGAGATGAAGGGAAGAAACCCGTGTTGACCAGCTTGAGAATGAGTTGGGCAAGCGAGCCGATCGTAGACTCTGCAAAGGTGGTGCGTTGATTGGCAAAGACGTGGTGCGCGAGATAATGAGAAGAGCATACGTTTCGGACCCATTTGAGACCATTGCTCGATCAGTCTCTCGACGCTTTCCAGGGTCCTCCCGAAAAACTCGCTGAATGACCGCTCACATTAGCAGAAAGCCAAGGTTCTGAAAGTAGAAGCTACACCTACCTGAAGTTTAAGCGATCTGGAGAGTTATTCTTCGTCACGTTTGCAACCTTTGCTGGCAGGGCAAATAGTGCCCGAAGGTAATCGCTCCATAGGGAGTCGAGCTGTCCGTCCGATATTTCGAAGGGGTCGGAAAACAAAACAAGGTGAACTTCGTGCAATGGCCAGCCGGCTACAAGGTGTTCAAGTGCATTGACTGCAAACACGGATGACGAAGGCAAGGCCGACAGTAATGCCGTATGTGCGTGGACCGCCGCTAGTGCAGACGGGTGTTTGCTATTCCTCGGAGGGTTGAACAGCAAATCAACAAGCTCATTTGAGCCATCTTCTACTAGGGTGTGATACCATGTCGGTATGATTTGTTGCAAGACGAGATCCTGGAGCGGGAGAATATGGCGAATATCGGATGAGGAGAAGGCCGGGGTATTGAACTCATGCGCCCCATTCTTCACTTTTATGTCATCCGAAACTTTGATTCGTAGTTTGGTTAAGCAGGACAGAAGGAGGGCCTTGAGGGTGTCTAAGGCGTGAATGGGCTTCCTAAGCTCGCTGATGATTGAACGCAAACCGGCGCCATCCCCCTGTTCGGACGAAACAAAAGAGATTAGAAGGATATTCGGAAATGATAGCACACAGTTCGGTTACCTCACATCGTTCGGTTCAGACAACATGCTGTCCACGGGGCGTGACTTGAGGGGTGGGTGGTTCGTCGAAAACGAACATGCGCGGATCGACGCGGGAACTTGACATCACAAAGTCCAAAACTTCCATTCGACAGCGGCGACGACCTTCGGACCTCTGACTCTTGGAGGAATGATTCCCCGGCGAATATTACTCCAAAGAAATGCTCAGGCATTCTCAAGGAATCTGAAGCAATCCCAACGGCTACTTCCAATCTCCACTCAACCCTCACTCTCTCTTAATTCTCGGCTTCTCTCTACCGGCAAACCCGACACCCCGACACCACCGGAATCCCAACCAATCCCCCAGGAGGAAGCGCCAAAACCATTTGTTGCACCACCAGCATGGCAGCGTAGAACGCCATTATGGCTGCTCAATAGGCCCCTGTTCGTCAAGACTGTCAAAGGCCTGGCGACAATGATGGGTCACAACACCAAGACTCAGACTGCAATTCGCGAAACACGAACGATATATCAGCTTTGTGCGGAGAGAGAAGTTAAGGAAACTGGGTTTATCTACGTCGGTACGTGTTTTGGGTGGTGTCCTCTCTCCATTCGCTGAACGCGGCCCCGTTTGACTACAGAATCTCGCCTTCCACCAACGTTCCAGACTTGGTTCATGTTCACAAACCTCCACGTTTGGCTCCTCACCACGCGATTCCGGGCCTTACCTCCATCATATGGGCGAATATACATACAGGAACTCATCAACCACTTCTTCCTCGATGCCGAGTACCGCTTGCGTTCGGTTTACGGACCGAAGTGCCCCGAACGTATCATCAAACGGACCATGGTGGACCTGCGAGATCAGTGGAACGGATCGACATACGCATATGACCTCGCTGCCGTGACCAGCGACGCCGAGCTGGCGGCCGCGGTGTGGAGGAACTTGTTCGCAGCTCGAGGAGAGAAGGCATACAAGGAGAAGGACCTGAGCGAAGAAGAAAGGGAACGAATGTTGGAGCAACGGAGGAAGGACAACGATCCAGAGGCCGCCGTTGAAGGGAGCGGGGCCGAAGGTTTGGAGGATTTGCCAAGGCTGCTTCACGGCTATGTCGCGCATTTGAGGAGGGAGATGGTCCGACTCAGCCAAATCAGTGATGAGGATGTAATCGCTGGGAGAATAGGCAAGTTTGGAAGAGTGGGTGCGTTGAACCACCCAGACGCGGCTGGACTGGAGTTGCAGGGCAAGGCGATCACCCAATCGTCGTAGAGGAAACCGCTTTACTCTTTATATTATTCGCTGCATTTAGTTTCCTAGAAAGGCTGACACCTGTGTGTTCGGTATCGAACATTTCCCCACCCTACCTCTGAACCTCTTGGCCAGGTCGCCCACTCCGATCTCCAAGTGAAAGGACCACAAGCGGGCAACTCACCCTACGAAGCGGATTCCCGGTGGCCTTGTGACCATGACCTATTAACGAATTCATCCGTCAGCAACATGCTCAGGGGTCACTCCAAACGCTGGCATAACAATGAGGGGAGATAGTATTAACCATGCTGGTAGGAGCTCGCTGCCAAAAACCAATAGATAGACTATGAGCTCTCTGGTTTACGATTCCAACACCGCGGTTAGCCAAAACGTAGGCCGGGACATCCGCGACACCCATGGGCGTGCGACCCTTGACGGCCGACTGCAAAGGTGTCTCAGTATATTATCGGCCCAGAGCGGAGAGATGAAGACTTACCAAGCTACCAACGTCACTCAACACGCTAGTGGTGGCACGAGTCGCTACCGTACCGGAGGCAGAATCCATCCTATTCCACTCGCAGACACGACCATGGATGAAGAGCACGCGCTGGCTTCCGCAACGGTTTGAACAAAGTACTCGGTACCGCCAGAGGAGGTTCCGGTGTCGGGTTGGCTAACAGCTTTCTGTTGACAGTAGAGTGGTGGGGGTGGGGTAAGCAAGAATATCGACAGGCAAAGAATGGTGACGCACGAAGTAGTTGCCTTCTGCCAGAACCCAGGAATTGACGGCGGCATCAATTGCATGGCCGGCGATGCTGTCAAAGTAGTCTAAAAGACGAGATATTATCAGTTTATACGGATCTCTATGGAAGGGCAATACACTTACTATTGACCAAGTGGAGCTGCTGCTTGTAAGCGCCAGTATATCCACCTACAAAGTCAGGGAAATTTAGTCTCATACGCATTGACTGGGGCAAGGATCCTAAACTAACCGATGTGAGGGCCACGACCTGGAGTGGAGTGATGTCAGAAAGACGAGGGGAAGACCGAAAATTGGGAAGACATACCCGAGGTGTAGTAGATGTGGTTTCGCATCATAGTTATTTGATCGGCTTCACCCAAGAATAGGAACGCCCAGTAATGGTGACCTAAAATGGGTTCGTTAGCACTTACGAAATATTGGTAACCTTTTGGCCGGCTCACCATTGCAGCTAGAACCGCGAGGAGATACTTAGTGAACGCCCGAAAAGCAACTATCGAGAGTGAGCTTACGATGCACTATAGGTGCTTTGACCGTCAAAGTAGTTATTGCTGACAGTGATTCCGGTGTTGGGTTCGTAGTGGCTATCGGGAGAGTGTGAGGAACAAGGGGAGAATATCGAAGGACCGACGGAGCGACGCACGAAACGATGAATTGACGACCGACGCGGGCGATGTAGTTGTGGTCAATCCAGACCTTGGTTGCACCGGACAGATTGACTATTGAATGTCTTAGTAAAAACTCGGGAATTCTGAAGGTTCCACCTACTGGCATCTCCACCCCAGACATACTGAGGGCTGTACAATGAGGGCAAACGTCAGCACGACCGGTGAGTAATTTCATTGAACATAATTTACGGACTTGAGGTCAGTGATTTGGATATCTAGAGAAGGCGTCAGCATCCTCGTTTCGCTCTGTCGACTCTGGGGCCCGGCACGTACTTTGGATGATAACGTTCGAGACGTTGATCAGTGACAAGCCAATGCCCTTGCTGTATTTTGATGCGTGTTCGTTTTTAGTTTAACCATCGTGGCTAATATTTCCTAGAAGGAACTCAAATTCCCGAGTTGCTACCTTGGCCGATGATGGTCTTGTTGCTATTCACCACGAGTGCCTTGTTGGCGCCCGAATTGTAGTAGGTAACCGAGTAGAGGGTCCTGATAAAAGCGAAGATGATTGGGAACACCTCGACTCGAGTCAAATCCCCGGGTGCCTACAAGCTCGCATCGCATTGTCCTCCTCCGGAGTCAATCGTCATCTGAGGAGAAGCCCCGTTCGTACATGTCCAGGGCTTGCAAGCCTTGCCGTTGGTGGTTCCGTAATATGAGGTAAAATCAAAGATCTTATTGAGGACAATGATACGCTAAGAATGAGGATGATAAGGATCCAGCCAAGCACTTGCGCATGGAGCGGATGACGAACCTTGGTGCTGTCGGAGAGATAACCGAGGAGCTCCGCGGTGGTGGTAGGTGTGACGGTGACTCCTCCGGCACCACCGGTAGTGCCTTAGTGATGACAGTCAGCCCGGTAAGAGCGACAGAAGGATGAGGAGGAGGCTTACCTGCGGCGAAGCCCGCAGGGGTTCCCTTGGCACCTGAAGATGAGGTGCTAGTGCTAGTCGTAGTCGTAGTAGTGGCTTTAGTGGCAGTCGTCGTGGTTTTGGTGGTTGTAGTGGTAGCGCCAGAGGTCTTCAGGCATTGATAGTAACTGGATGAGGGGGTCAGCATGACCGGCGCTCCAACCGAGAGAAAGGCTTACTAGTCGTTCTGGTACACACATGTCAACCCGGAGTCGCAAGTGGTCGAGCCTGAAGATGAGTTCTTAGTCACATTCTTGATGAAGAAGAGACGAATCATAAGGGTCTCGTTTTTCAACGCACCGGTATAGCCGATACCGCCGCATTGACCTGTTGGACATTCGTCAGAACGATGCGTAGCTATGTGACGTAATGTGCGTACCGTATTCAGCAACCGCCCAAGCAGTTTTAGCACCAAGAGAGGCGATGAAAAGGCTGGTCAAGAGAGTAGACTTCATCGGTTATCACAGCTCGATGACAGGACACGCGCAGTAATTGAGGGCGTTGCTAAATTTTGCTTGTGGAATTGCCAAGGCCTTTAAATGGTCATCCCGCTTCCCCATCCCAAAAAAGCTCGTATAAAGAAAGTTCTCGCGTGGATGATTAGCGGGATAGTGTCGCTGCGTCGAACGGAAGACGGCTCGTAAGGCCCGCCACCGCGAGCGCGCGAGGGAGATGCGTAGAGCTAGTTCGTTCTCCAGACACTGAATAATTTTCAAATTTCCTCGAGCGAATTTCGGAGGTATCGAGATTTTGAGAAACGTCTTTCTTGGCCG
Source organism: Tulasnella sp. 417 (assembly GCA_019633465.1). Classification (NCBI taxonomy): domain Eukaryota; kingdom Fungi; phylum Basidiomycota; class Agaricomycetes; order Cantharellales; family Tulasnellaceae; genus Tulasnella; species Tulasnella sp. 417. The sequence goes on from WSTY01000141.1 coordinate 17,128, forward strand.
CAGCAGGACAAAAATCTTGGCTTGGACTGGGGAACTTCGGAAATACCGGCTTCGAATCCTGTTGGGGGATGAGAATGTGTCCGAAAGGGGGCTTCGAAAGGAATTAGAATTGGCCGACGAAGCATCGAAGCCCCGTTACCACTATCTCGTGCCTTGGGGCCCACTTGTGAGAACGACCAAGGGTCCGACGTACGAAAGGCGGGAAGTCCAAGGTTAAAATTTGCCCCGCGCGTCGCGCGACCCCTCCCCCCACCAAACAAAGGTAGGTGGGAATGAAGTAAGGCATCTCCCCTCAAGAAGCTGAGACGATGAATGAGATGTTAGGATGCAGTTTAGGCCTCTTTCCGGAAACTTTCGAATCCAGAGCACGAGCGAGAATCACGGACAGGTTGTCCCTTGCATGTCGCTGCAACAAGCAACCCGCTAGGAAGATCGCCTAAGGAGTTTCCTTAGAACTGAAACTTTTATTCTGGGTCTAATTAGTATCAAAAATTTACTTGAGCTGAGTCGGTAAAGGGCATCTATCAATGTTAGCCAGAGCGTCCATATTTCGGCCTAACGGATAGCAAGAGCGACGAACCTAGCTAGGCGGCCAAATGTCCTTAGAATGTAAGAAAGAACAAGGTAACCAGAAACTACGCCACACGAAAACAAGGGGCTTAATAGCAGCAGTGCCGATCCAAAAAGAAAAGAAAGAAAGAACGCAAAACAGAGATTGTCGTGGGTTTGAGGAACAAGTTCCAACCCACGAATACTTGTTTCTGCTCAAAATAGGTAGAAGGTGGATGTTTTGACAACAAGTGACAAAGTGAGAGAAAAAATGACGTGGGGTAATCTTGGTTTCATGTGAGGTACGATGTAATAGCGTATTGTTGATCGAACGGGGTCGTGGCGTAGTAGCGATCGGGAGTGGCGCGGAATGGCATCCAGATCGTAAAGTCTTGCGCTGATCCAGGTGGAATTTGTTTCCAGGTGAATTAAATGATCTGCAAGATGCTGGGCGTCGTGTTCAGGTCGCTGGAGCCCTTATACGGCCGCCGGCAGCGCGACCCCATCTCGAGTGAAGATCGCCATCGCTGGAATCGGAACGACGGCGGTGCGCTGGCTCTTCAGCACCCCGATAAGGTGGGCCACAATACGAGCTGGATGCTGGTCTTTTACCACAGTGGTCATCCATTGGAGTGCGAGTCTCGGCGGAAGAGGGCATTGAGCGCGTCCCACCAGGGTATGGGGCGACACGGGGAACGTTCGCAAGGAAGAATTAGAGGTGCGCTTCGCTGATCATCTTCATCGCCGCCTCCATCGGACAACCTCGCTTCACCGTCGTCACTTCCCTTGACCTTCTAAGAAAGCTTCCCATTGGCTCAGCTCTCACCGCCGAGGGGTGTACTAGGCTCCGGCGGTTGAGCTTCCAACGTGGCCTCCTCAACCTTTTTCCTAGTTTCTTCTAGCTCAGTGCGGGAGCTACAAGGGTATACTTAGACTGAGGCCGAGGCCCAGGAGAGATCAATTTCAGAAGCTCTTGAGCCTGAGCGCCCCGCGGTGATTGACCAACCTGCCAGCTAGCGTTGGCTCGAAGCAGACAAAAGTCCTTTCCTTTTAGGGCAGGATAATCAGCCGTGACATCCGAAACCGGAACAGAAGACCTCACTATTATATGCCACGAGAATGGGCGGTATTGAGTGGTAGCAGCTATGCCTAACCCTCGACCGTATGCGGTCTCCGCTAGCACAGCCGGGGGCCAGGCACAGTTAGTGTAGGGTGGTGGCGAATGGCCGAGGAGTCCACAGCATCGTCAGCGACAAGTAAGGTAGGTAGTACGAGTGGTCGGCTTTTGCAATCTCGGGGTTCGGCGGATTTAGCGTCGCTTGGAGGTAAAGAGCGGCTAACAATGGACGTCGCGCTCGCACAAGTCAAGGATGGAGAGAAAGAACCGCCACAAGGCCCGCAGCAATTGATACCTAGTGGGTCACTCAACGATCGTCCCTCTCTTCGATGGGGACGAAAACTTATAGTCGAAATACCGGATACAGTCGAAAATCTGCGTCACTTTTGTTGGTGGTAAGACGTTTCTCCGGAGAGGTTGCGTGCTGCGCCGTATTCCGCCCACCCTCTCCGGAAAACTAGGTTGTTCCTCTGATGAGCCATTCTATTCTTGAGAGACGCCAGCGCATTTGCCCGGCTTCAGGCCCCGATCAGCAGGGCGTGCATTGTGCGGTTAGACTCGTGTAGTGAAATAGACCTAGTCTTGCTCTGATATCGTAGTACAGTATCTCCATGTGCGCAGGGCTGTTATGCAATCTGCGGCGATGTTGCGCGGGTGTGCGCGGGAAGATTTTAACCTTGGACTTCCCGCCATCCCTAGTCCGACGAGCGACGCACAGGATCAGCGGTTGAGGGTGATCTTCCCAATCTGGCTCGAGAGGTGCTGACGGCGAAGTTCGATTCGTGATTGGTCGGGGCAAGGTCGTTCACTTGAGGGAAGCAAGTTGCCAAAATCGTAAAGCGGACTTGTCAGTGAAAGCACAAGCACAGGTGAGCGGCAACAGATGCCGAGGATGCTCGACACAGAACGTGCCCGTGAGTGAGACCAAACTTGTGGATGGGAGCGCCGGTCGCGAATGGAGCACAGAAGCACGTGACGGCAAAGCTACAGCGTTCCGGGTAAAAATGATGCGAGAAACAGATTAGCCAAGCGAGGGTCACGTTGCAGCACGGTAATGGTCCATACCCCGTTGAGATGGCCATGGGAATATTTTTTCGGCAATTGCGGGCCCGTCCCTTGCCGTTGATGCGGTCACGATTGAGGACCCATTCGACCTTAGGTAGATGCTTCCATTTCTCAAGAAAAAGTGCTGCGTAACAACGCCTTCCATGGACCCTATTCTGAAGATCACTGTGTACTTTTTTTCCGAGGCCTGGCCGGACTCGGTTAGCCACAATAAAAAGCCCAGTAGGAACTCAAAATCTTGAAGAAACGTTAACGTTATGTGGTTAGGATGCACATATTTCTGTATTGCGCTACTTCCGATTAAGCCGAGGTCATATACCCAGATTCAGCCCGCTCTGAAAAGTCATTCGTCCAGGTTGGCCTTCAATCTCCACTGGAGCTGCACAACAAATCTGGACCTGAAGGATATCACTATGACAGCATTCTTCGATATCTAAATGACCATATCAAACCCTTGTTATGGGTCTCAGATCATTACAATCTCCAGTTTAGCCCTTAGATAAAAGTGGGAATATTGAGTCCAAAAAAGGGAGGGGGCATGTAAACAGCAAAAGGCCATATTACGGAGTTCCTGGATGGATTCTCAACGGCATTCCTCGGGAGGTTCGTCAACCTCCGGAATATCACCTCTCAGTGGCCCTCACTTAGAACCTGGGGTAAGGGTCGGTTTACAAGGAAAATCACAGAAATGGAATATTTCTGGGGCGATCGTCGTTCCATCCCAGCACGGGGGCCGAGCCTTGTTTACTTGCAACACCCCCAGCGCGAACCCGCCTGATATAAAAAAATCAACTAACACGGGCTATATTGGTATATGCTACCGACGACTCCCGGGCTAAGCGATGGGTGAGAGAGCAGTAAACTTGGCAAGTAGCTAGTACTTAGGGGGTAGCATGCGCCGAGATACATATTATTCCCCTCCTTAGTCCTTTACAACCTATTGCGGTAGGCTATTCTAGCGCATGTGGTCTTGAGTCCAGGCAGCCTAAATTCAAACGAAACCCTGATAAGTGGCGCTGAGAGTTCACATTGAAATCAACCTCTCGTTCGCTATGTCAGCGACCACGGTACTGCACTCCAATGGCGCTAGTGTAGAAAGGCGACATAGGGGGTGGTCAATTTGGGATGGGGTGGGCATGCAATGGTCAAGTTTGTATGCATTCACCACACCTTCGGGCAGCTGCCGACTCAGTGGGCCGAGCCCACGCCAAGATTCTCCGATGCCAATATCCCCCAAAATGCTTCCATCTACGCTGGAATCTCCGATAGCCAGCACTGGTTGATAATACATAGGCGATCGCGTAGATTGGAGTGTGAAGCTCGTAAGCAGACACGTGAGCGCATAGGTTCATCTTCCCGCGAAAAGCCTTCTGACCCGGGGCCCGTCCGGCCTGGGCGGATACCAATTCCAGCTTTCGGCTTGTGGAAACCTCTCTGTCTTTTCGGGAAATGAGTCTCACTCCAGCATGGGCACCACTGTTTCGAATAATCCGGTTGGATCGCCGATCAAGTAAAGGGGGGAAGCGGCAGGTGTAAATCGGCTCTGCCAAGAACGCATTCAGTTCTAACGCCCAACAGTTACCTGAATGGTACATCTTCTCGGCAGAAGTGGGTGCGATCCTGGCGAGGAACCTACTCATCCATGAACGAAGATATCAACCTTGGGCTATAAAATGTTGGAAAACATTATGACAACCACCACCATCAGGCAACCTCTGGTACCGTTTACTCTCACTCACAAAATGAAGTCTTTGTCTGTTTTCAGCACTCTCGCAGTCGTCTTGTACGCTAAGTCTGCATCTGCCGTTGCAGAATATGGTCAGTATCCTCTGCGCTATGCTCGCTTGGAAGGGCCTAATTCGCCATCGGTCAATGTGGTGGAATTGGCTGGACTGGTAAATAATGTTCGCTCCCTCACCCCTTAACACACGATGTTCAACGATGATTCTCTTAGGTGATACACAATGCGATTCGGGCCTTACGTGCGTCTACCAAAACGACTGGTGCGTCCCGAATTTCTCCATAAGGATCCCTGTAGCAGATCGCCTCATTGGTGACCATCTCTAGGTACTACCAATGCCTCAAAGGGTCAGGTACTGCGACCACGACGAAGACCACTACCACAACTACCAAGACAACCACAACCACCACCAAGACCACAACTACCGGCGCGTCGACGACTACGATCCCTGGAGTTAAAGGAACCCCAGTTGGCTTGGAGCGGGTACTTCGAGTTCTTGCTGCCCATATTTCTAACCGATGACCTTTTCCACCAGGCACAACCGGTGGAGCCGCTGGTGCAACCGTCACACCGACGACAGAGGCTCAATTGATTACGTACTTGTCAGACAGCACGGCGGTACGTATGCTGGACCCAATCTCTGACGCGTCAACTGGCTGACCTGAATATTACTGATTAACAGCGAATCATCGTTCTCAACAAGATTTTCGACTTCACGAACTACTGTGAGTCTTAGAGTGGGACGAACCTTTCCTCTATCTCGAGTTGACCCAACCCATTTGAAGATGGAACCGGGAGCGGCAAGGCTTGCAAGCCGTGGACCTGCACTAATGGGGTTACTCCTCAAATGACTATCGACACCGGAAAAGGCGAATGCGCATCGAATCCGTGAGTTCACCTTAATGCGGCTTCCCTTTGTCGTGTAATTGATCGTGGAATACTATTCAAGCACCCTGTATGATATCACCTACTACAAATCAGGCCATGATACCTCGTTGAAAGTCGGCAGTAACAAAACAATCGTCGGCCAAGGAAGCAATGCAGGACTGTCAGTGATCACTTCCGGCCAAGATCCCAATACTTGCTGATATGAGCGCTATTGCAGTAAGGGCATCGGTCTTCAGATCAGTGGAGTTTCTAATGTCATCGTTCAGAGTAAGTGCTTTTTTAATGTCGGAACTTGGTCTTTATACTGGTCCGACCACCGTCGACAGACATCAAGATTACCGACATCAAGTACGCTTTTCTTTGATTGTTGTTACATCTCTCTGACACGACGGTATAGCGCGCAATATGTCTTGGGCGGGGACGCTAGTGGGTGGCCGTGCTTTCTCACAACGTCAGATAACCTGATGGCTCACTCTCTCTCTTTGTTGAACCAGTCCTAATCACTGGATCTTCCAAAGTTTGGATCGATCATAACTACATTGCTCGGACGGGCCGTCAGTTCATCGTTACGTATGTCCTTTCCACCTCCTCATTCATCGGAACCTTAACTAACCCCTTCGACAAAGTGGCTTCGATCCCGCGAGTCAGGTTACAATCAGCAACAACTACTTCGATGGTCAGACTTCATACAGCGTGTCGTGAGTTCAATCAATATGACATTAATGGCATGGATGCACACGACTGACGCTTGGGTTGCTCCCAGTTGCAACGGTGAGATCCTTCTTTTGTAGAGCATACGCATGGATTAATGCTTCCGGTAACGCAAGGCGACCATTATTGGGCTTTCTTGCATGCCGGTAGTGCGGATACAATTACAATGATGCAGAACTATATTTACAGAACATCCGGTGCGACCCATCTCTTCTCCGTTTCAACTGATCCCCCTGCTGACTACTTATGGATAGGTCGTGGACCTCACGTTGGTGCGTATTTCAGAGTCGAGTGATCAGCCAGGGATTCCTAAGTTACCCGGCCTATAGGTGGCATTAGCGGTTACTCTTATCTCCATCTTGTGAACAGTAAGTGAAGGATTTGACCGGGTTTGCCGCCATCAGCAATCATTGACTCTCTTTCTCAAGACTACTACGACTCGGTCGGTGGTCATGCCATTGACGCAGCTGCAAGATCTTTCATCCTAGCTGAAGGGAATTACTTTGTGAGTGACTCCAATTCGGGCCCTCTCGATCAAGGCCTCAACTAACTCGCATCTTTAACTGCAGAAATCCGTCTCTCAACCCGATACCGGGAGCGGCGCCGGAGGCTCAGAGTACTTTGTCCAGACAGTCTCTGACGCCGGGGCGTGCTCGTCGTATCTGAGCCGTGTCTGTGAATGGAATCGCCTGGAATCGTCGGGCACAGTCGCTTCTCGTCTGGATACTAACGTGCTAACTAGCCTCGCCCAGGTATCGTCATCCAGATTTCCCATCTTTGTTACATGAACTAACATTTGGGCTTTACAGCTATTTGCATAAATTATGAGACTCGCAGAACTTGAATGTTGACAAATGACGAAAGAGATATAATAGAAAGGGCTTTTTATTTTAAGGGTCCCCCACGCTGCCAAATATGGCCAAGCGCACGCCGGTTTTCATCCCGACCAGACAACCATCGTCATCCTCAAGAGTTCAACAGATCCAATTATCATTGATGATAGTCCATCATCGACTCAGCTCTCCAACTCTCTTCCGGATCCTGCTACCATAGCTAAAGACCTGCAGTGAGTGGGATATGGACACGTCCGTGGTTGCGGCATCCTGATACTCCAAGGTTTTAGTGCAAAACAGGTCCCTCGAGACTTCTCGAAGCGTGCTCAGCAACTACAGCTATCTCCCACTCCTGTGAAAGAAGAAGAGATCGACCTGGGGGCTACAGTAGAACCTGTTAGTGGAGGGGAGGGTGCTAGTGATCCGCTGGTCAAAGGTACGCCCCGCTCGGTCCCAAGACAATCCAACATATGTCAATTATCTGAACCAGCCACGCAAGGTCCCCCACCGATCAAAATTACCATCAAGTTCTCAGTTATAAGTCGAAAGTCGAAAGCCGAAGCCCTTGCAATAGCAAGGAACCGGAAACCGAAGGTTGAATCGGGGACCTTCACCATCCTATCCACCGAGCCCTTCGACACATTCAAGCCTCAACTTCTTGCCACCATCAATACTGCATCATGCCCTAAAAAACTCGCGCTCGATTCATTCAAGTTTGAATGGTCAATCCCTTGCATCGCCACTACACCGACAAACTATTCTACCGAAGCCCACCATAATATGGCGCTTGAAAAGCTGGCCACTAGAAGAAGCCGCCATATGAGCTCAAGTTCCACATTGATGAGGTCGGGCCGCCTACACTGCCAAAAGCGTCGGCTAGCTCTGGGAAACGCCATGCTGAGCAACCGGGGACCAAGCACGTCGGCACTTCCGAACGCGACGGCAATTCCGAATGCGATGGTGGTTCTCCACGAGCAAAACAAGGAAGCGAAGACGAGGTTCATCAGTACGTCTTATGTATTATTTGAGAATCTTTGCTAATATGTATCTTGTAATGATCTATCGCCAGGATCTGACGCGGAGAGGGCAAGAAGTGAGGAGGATACTCTCGGCGTTGAGACTTCTCCAGATAGGTCTAGTACTTGGTAGAAAGTTGCTTTCGAAAAGTCAACTACATAAAGGATGTCGGAGAGCTCCATATAGCCATTCTGCCGGAGTCTGATAGCGGCGAGCTCTATGGCGTCTGGTATGAGGCGGAATGGCATTTGGCATAAGATGCACGAGAGATTGTCGTCACTAGAAGAGAACTAGGAAGTCGAACGTGTGAATACACCCTAAATTGGGCGAGACCCCAAAACCACACAACCCCATTTATATCCTTTTTCAACATTCGAGTTCCAGGAGTCTCATTATTTATGCAAACTGCTGTAAAAGACTGCTGTCAAGAGCCTCAAACCAATGGGCGTAGCAGACGTCCCGGCGTTCGTCCTGGCCAACGCTGGCGTAGGAAAGATCTAGGCGTCATCATACCATGTAGTCCATATCCCCAAGTTTTAACCAATGCTTTCAGAAAACCTTTATGTCTAAAATTTTAGGGGATAGTGCTCTCTAGTGTGCTACGCCCTAGGGTGACCTCCAAGGGGGAAGGGGGAAGTGCGTCAATGGAGATGCTGCACTGACTACCCACGGGTCGACCAAATACAACCATGAATTACTGCGAAGAGAGCAAAATAGAGCTTAATAGGGCCGAATCGTTGATGCCTTGTGGGTGATGTAACCTGGAAAATGTGACCCACTTGAGGACCTACAAGTTTAATGCCGCTAACACCAGTTTCCTGGTTCACGGCAGATCCTCTGACGAAGCAATTCTGGGTATTTGCATGAGAGAGACAGATGATGCACAAGCTTACTGGCCCGGACGGGTTCATCGCCTACCTCGCTGCATCCATGGCACTTGTCAGCCGACGTGAGGCCGCAGATGGAGGTGTCGAGATAGATGATATACTGAACTTTGATTGGGACATTACAGTAGAAGTGGCATCCTAGGCTATCACAAGTGACACCACAATGGAACCAGCCGTGTACTAGGCGAGAAAAGAAGGATGCTATCGTGGAGGAGTTGTGCCAATCACGAGATATCTCATGCAAAGAGTTGATTCCTGATGTAGGCTTTGTTTACTCACTGCAACTATGCAAAAAGGAGCCCAACATCGTTCGGGATTCTTGGTGCCGAGCAACAACGTTCCTCTCAAATCATCTGGTCCCCGATCCTCACTTCAACCTTGAGCGGAAATGGGCTTATGACCCCACCGGTTGTTATTGGAGGAACGGCATCTCTTCCTTGTGAGCTGGAGACGTGTGTCAGAATTTGGAGCAGCACTTGATCCATCGGTGTCGGTGGCGGAGGTTGTTTCGTGAACGTCGGCCGCGTGGAAGAAGAGCTATAGTAGTTGGATGCCTGAGGTCGAGGAGGGAGGATTTCGATGCTGATTATCCTACATGAAATCAGCGGAGACCTATGGTTCAGCTGTACGAGTAACGGAAATTCCACGCAGCATCTCACCATTGCTCCCATGGAACCTCTTCCTACCAAACCCCAGGAAAGCGTTAGTCAGAGAGGGACCAATCGTGAAACGCACATCCTCACCTCCGCCATCGAGAACCAGTTTTTCTTCTGCCTCTTCTCGCTCAAGATGATCAATATCTTGCCGTGGACAAACGGGGCCTTCAGCGCGCACCACCACAGTTGAATGACTTCCCTCGTACCTGACCCTTCTTCGTAACGCCGTTCCCTCCAGGAATAGTATCTAAAGCCCTCCAAAACTCTTCTACCTTTGAGTTGATGAGGGACTCGATCTCAGGATCAGCCACGCCTGGCTGAGTGGTGCGATATGGCTTTAGTCAGATCTGAAATTTCAAGAGCGAGAAGGGAATGACATACGAATGTGACGTCCAAGACATCTATAGTTTGGGGCTTAATGGTTCCAAACAGTCTATGAAACAGTACTGCGTGCAAAAGGGCTCGAACGACGTCCTTGCTCTGTGGTCGGTCAAGTATCTGTTGTCCGCAGTGGTAACGGTGGTGAGATCCAGTTCACAGTGTGCAACGACCATAATACACTGACCACGTTGATGGGGATAGATGATACCTGAGTAGCCATCAGCGATTGGGACTGCGGAAGAGGTGGTTGGAGTGACCGGGCCAGTCAACGTTGGACAAAGTTGGCAATAAAAGGGGCTGCTTGCGTAATACGCTGTTGGACAACCCGACTTCAAGTGCAGTACGCCGAGCCGGACCCATAGAGAAAATCAGATCCCTGAGTCGCTCTGATGTACTTGCTAGCATATTCGGCTGAACGGAATAAAGTAAGACGTGGGCATCGGAGCCGCGGAAAGCGGGAATCTATTGGAGTGCGTCGACAAACACGGCTCCTGCAAACATTCTGTCTCAATTCAGACTGGTCACTCGACCACCCTAAGCTGAACATCACTTCAATACACAGTTAACCAATTGTATCTAGCAATTTGCAATGTCAGAAGGTCTGCGAGGTTTCAAGTGCAGTTTGGATGGAGAGATCGTCCTCGATAGCTTGATCCCAGTCAACACGTCCGGGGCATTTTGTGACTTGCTAGCAGCGACACACCCAACGGCAGGGAAGGTGGCATTGAAACGGCCAAGAGGAGACTGCTGCGATGATGCTGTTATGAAAGTGAGGCATTCTATTCCCTCAGGTTACTCCATACTTATTCGACCATCAGAGAATCGAAATCGAGGCGAGTGTGTGGGTGATGCTCCAAAACCCGCGCATTTTGCGGTTTCTAGGGGTATGCAAGATCGGCGAGGAGATATACCTCGTATCTCCATTTGCAGAGAACTGATCTCTTCCTGGATTCCTTATTGCTCGTCCAGAAGTCGACCGCAGGCGGCTGGTGCGTATGCAGTACTCTCCTTCCGTCCATCGGCCACTCAAATTTGTCCCAAGGTGATCGAAATTGCTGAAGGTCTCGCGTATCTACACCAATGTGGCGTCATTCACGGAGACCTCAAAGGGAACAACGTACTCATTTCTAACGACGAGCACATACTCCTCTGCGACTTTGGCTTAGCTAAACACGTCACATCTCGCACCTCGACGTCCCTTAGAGGGGTAGGAAGTATTCCTTGGCAAAGTCCCGAGCTTCTGCGGGATGCCTCAAGAAGAACATTCCAAAGTGATGTCTATGCGTTTGGCATCACGATCTATGAGGTGTGTTAGTTCTGTGAAGGTCAGGGTTTGGACCGTAGTCTGACGCACGCATCCGGTGCAGGTGCTGAGCAGTAAAGAGCCATACGTTGGTCACAGTGGAATCGGCTCCATTATAGCGGGTGTTCTCTTTTCTGCAGAACGTCCCCCAAAGCAACCGTCTGCTGCACCTGACGGTACTTCGTATTTGCAATTGTGGAACGAGGCTAGCAGGTGCTGGGATGAGGATCCCGCACTTCGCCCTTCCATTACTGGTGTTCTGGCACGCCTAGATCATAAGCGAGCGGAAGAGTGGATTACAGCTCAGCAAATCGTCCTCGAGACATCTCTCGATCCCACCGTTGATATCGAGCCGACGTGAGTATACACATTCTTCAGTCAGATTGTTGACCAAACGAACAAACGCATTCAGGTCTACCTCCGCGCTTATGGCCAAGGCAACGGACACCACGGATACTTTGCGCTGGGCCGATAGTATCCGTTCGCGACTCACTGCATTCATGAATTCCAAGCAACCCATTTCGCGAATGACTCCAGAGCTTCTTGCGTCTATCATACTGCAAGACGAAACCATTGTCCAACTTCGCCACGGCCATCCGGTTCAAATTTCTGGATCGTTTTCTTCTGAAGGGCGACGGCTCCGTACTCAGATCTCGCGCATGTTACGCTCCGTGCAGTTAAGGCGGGTCTCCAGGGCGTGGCGCCTCGCCATTGATACTTCAACTCAACTATGCTCCTTCATTTGGGTGGGGAATGATCTTAGTAATGTGGGATATATCCAGCATTGTAATCCCGATGGACCTTTGGCGTGCGTAATATCCGAACTGTGGTCGACATCGCCGGCGTCTATCCTGCAGCCATTAGCCCACCGTATCTCTGAGATTGCCATCGCATCTCCCACCTACCATACCGCCAAGCTGCTCAAAGCTTTAGCCTTCCCAAATCTCACCCAATTGTACATTCGGTCAATGTTTGGGGAGGATTTCCAAGGAAAACTTTCCTTTAACGCCTATACAAATTCCGCAATAGCACTGGTCCTTGACAATACCACTTTACCTACCTTTGAGCGCAGCTTACTTTCAAACGCGCACACGATCAAAATCGTTGACACTGTGGCTCACGACACCTTCATTGCTGATCTTTTCGCAGTCCTGAGCGCGAATCCAAATCTGGAAGAGCTAGCTTTAGAGAACCTTACTTCTGGACATGGGCTCCAGGCGTCAACTCCCGCACACTTAACTCATCGCGGATTGAAAAAGATGCGCCTGCTTGGAATACCATCTCCAATTGTGTCTGCGCTCTTACTCTCTTTAGACGTGGAGAATATTTGGTCAATGTTCGTTGATGGTGTCGAACCGAGCCAACTTCCCAGCCCTGACGCTGCATTTGCTAAAGCGATCCGGTCTTTACTGCGAAGTACAAGTTCGCGTCACAATAACGGGAAGTTGTGGCTCTACTCGGCTATCCGCCCAGATGAAAACGCTTTCGTGCTGAGTTGGCCCACAAGAACTTGTGTTTTTGGTGACAAACCGCCATCGACATTCGATATCGATACCTGGGACTTCAACTTCATCAGAACGTCCCACCTTAGTCATGCGAACACAACGAAATTGTTACACGATCTATTGGACCTAGGAATCAAGGTGGCCGGGATAGAATTGGACTTGCATGACCCAACAGGGAAGGGTGGAGATCGCTCTCTCGGTCTTCTATCGCCCGAAAGCGCATCGTGGTTAGAAATTCTGAACCGCATTGTTTCTATTCGTAAAATGTCTATCAGAGTCAGTGTATTGGACGCGGCCCTCAAGCACCTGTCGGAACCCGTTCCAGGCCGCATGGAGGGACCTCGCTACTT
>WSTY01000142.1:534-30067 GCA_019633465.1 Tulasnella sp. 417
CTCGAGAGGATCGGCGAGAAACAAATCCGAAATCCTCCACTCCTTCCTCCAGAAGTCATTTACACCATCGCACGTCAAATCCCTCGGAACAGCGATCTCCTGTCATTCGGATTGGTTCATTCATCCTTTCACGACGTCGTAATCCCGTACTATCTGAAATTCCGAGAGGTCATAATGGGACTATGCAATATCAGAATGTGGGAATATCTGGTGGGAGACCCTCGTAGACTAGCGGCTGTGGAGGTTCTCCAAATCGCGCCAAACGTTGATCAATTTGGGGCGAGTATTGGGCCACAACCTCCTCTACCTAAAAACGCGACTTACACGGAAGGGGACCCACTAAATACGATACAAAGGGCGCTCCAAGGAATGACACGCCTTCGTGAAATATTGTGGGATGACAGTTTTCGGAGTCTGGAGTATCGCGAGGAGCCCCAAGTCGATCTGAAGGAATGCAGACAAACGTTCTGGGCAATTATGCCGAGACTCTGCAAGAGAGTTGACACTATCACTCTTCTACCTGACCGTCAGTTCAACGGTACTTGCTGGTTATGCGGGCCTTTCTTGAGCGAGGTTGGTAAATGTACGTTGATCGTCAAGCAGGCTGACCGAGTCGGTTCTCCAGTTGCATCACTTGCAGAGCCTCCGGACTTTCACTGGAGAGCTCTTCTCTTGTGATCACAACCAATCGGATCTCCTCACATCTGAAGCTCGCACAGCGCAGAACAGCATAGTCGAAGCCTTTTCAAGACTAAGAGAACTCAGCTTAACAGGTGCAGAGCTCCGAGCGCTTCCGGGAATGCAATTTCCCTCGCTCATGGCACTGAGCTTGGTCGCCGTTGTCTTCAATACAAGTGATGATCTCCTACGGATGTTGGAATCTTGTCCTCGACTCCATTCTCTTCATCTAGAACTCGAAGATGATTCGCCACCGTTGGTCTCGCATGAGATCCAACGAGGTTCCCTACCTTCACTGGACATTGTGCCCATGCTCACCTCGTTCACTGGCTCTTATGAAGACGCTCGAATTATCTTCTTTAGTCCGTTGCCGGACGGGAGATTGAGGAGGATTTCAAGGCTCAAGATTATAGGCGCCTCCGCCGAAGACCTCCTTCCACCTCTGGTCTCCGACTTCGAGCATTCCGCAATTGGAGTCGGGCAAGACATTCTGGAGCTAAACATAAACCTTGGATTCGACCGCGATGAAACGGAGATTAAACGCCTTTTTTGGGTTACCTGGCTACGGACGATTGTAAATTCTTGCCCAAAGCTTCGGGGATTGATCTTCGATATCTCCAGCCAGGGCTTCGGGTGGAACGATTTCGAAGAAACAGTAAGTTTGATTCTACAAGAAATAGCTTTTGCATTATCTCTGACGATAATTTGCCGACTTGCCAGGATGGTTGGAGACAGACTCTAGCTCCTCTCAAAGACCTCACCGTCCTCAAGCTTCCTAATGCGGTTTGGCAATGCGATGTCGATGATCCTATTGGCAGTGGAGACGATGTAGAGGGACTCGTCGAGGAATTTCTGGAGTGGTTCCCTCACCTTCGGTTGGTCATCCTGACTCACGATTCGGCCCTGGTGATCGACCCCGAGGGGGAACAAGCAGTCACTCTCCCTGAAGAAAGGGTGCTTTCCCAGTCCGACCAGACTATGGAGCGAAATTGGGCTTTCTACTGCCAGCTCTCCTCGCACGGCTTTGATGAGGAAATAGAACGACTTTTGGCATGAACATTTTACCTGTTTGTCTAGGTGCTCATTGTGTAGGTAGACGATATACTTGCAGAATGTAGATGGGGCAATATAATGGATCCGTGATAAAATGTTTAAGTCACGTTTGGTCGAGCCTTCCTAAACGGAGTAGGCCCGCTAGGCTCTAGACCGCTACCAACACTCGGGCCGGTTTGAAATCGGGAGCGCACTACCGGCGAGGAGGCATGCCTACGTGCAAGACTGTCAGAAGCTCGTCAGGTGCACCTAACCCCAAGGTTCACGAAAATGTTGCTACCGGGAGCCGCTCTGGCAAATGGTTCCGTGGACGCGTCGTGATGAGGGGTGAGACCCGAGAGCTCGGGGCGAGTCCGAGAAGTGATCCAACTGTTTGTTTGGCTGGGAGGAAATTCCGTTCCTGAGTTCGAACCAAGCCCCTCTTTGGGTTGTCGCCAATAAAGAAAAGGAATACAAGCAAACGTTCTGGGCTATTCTGCCGAGATTTTGCAGGGGCGTTGACACTATCACTCTTATAGCTTACTATCAGTTGCTCTACCAGACACGGTCCTATCAACAAGTGGACGCAACTCCTGCCCCAGCAGGAAGATGCCTCGCCTTCCCAAACATCTCCCAACACAAAGTCTCCCCTTCCAACTCGTCGACAAAAGCAAACCAAGCCACCGCAAGATCGTCGCCTTGTTCCTCTTAGACCCTAAACACCCGCGGTTCAGCACCACCGACATCCTACCTCAACAAGCCGGACCATACGAAGTCGCCATGCAGAGAGCACCCCAGACCTCGCACTTCCGAAAGCTACCATAAAGGAGATCATGCGTCAGTCGCCCAACCTGATGACGTTGGAGGAAGTATCGCTTGGAGCTGATGGACGAGAGGACGGCGTTTGTCGACACCTAGGACGAGAATTACCTCGTCTCCGAGTCTAACTTTTGTGAACATTGAAAGGAACCCCGCAAAAAGGGAAACCCTCCACCGCGCCGATATTCCTTACATTGAATATACGAGTTAAGACGATTGTGTTGTACGGCCCGACGAATCACCTCTTGATAATTGCTATGAGAGAAGTTCGCTCCTTCCCCAAAAACGCTTGGGGGTCTGTTGCGGTTGCCCCCGAGGAGAGACATTCAACAAAAAAACCAACTCGTCAGGTCATCCAATTTCTGGCATAGTTTGACTCAAACCTAAAGATTAAGTCGGTTCAATTGAACTGTGTCGAGGAGCCCTGATCGTCGCTTGCCGGCCGCCGGTGACTCAATCCAGCTTCTCATAGGAACGACTAGCCAAACATGGGTACAGAGATAAAGATTTCTACATGGGTGTCGTAATACCCGATATGGAGAACCGTGAAGCTTGGTGACTCAAATCGAAAACACGCCTTGTTCGACCCGCGGCATGCTTGACCAGGGTTATTATGTTATAAAGCCTGCTTATCAAAGTCCGTTAGCACCGAGAACAAAAAAAGTAACAACAATGGTTGAAAATTTTCTCCGGAACATCTTTGCATTCCGGCGGCATATTCATCCCCGTCGGAAAACGGCGATACCAGAGCTTTTTATACCCATCGCGTTCTTGGACTTCCCGCCCTCCATAGCTTGACCACCACCCCCAGGCCCAATGGACTCACCTCATGAACGTCTCGAGAGGATCGGCGAGAAACAAATCCGAAATCCTCCACTCCTTCCTCCAGAAGTCATTTACACCATCGCACGTCAAATCCCTCGGAACAGCGATCTCCTGTCATTCGGATTGGTTCATTCATCTTTTCACGACGTCGTAATCCCGTACTATCTGAAATTCAGAGAGGTCATACTGGTGCTAGACAATATCAGAATGTGGAAATACCTGGTGGGAGATCCTCGTCGACTAGCGAGTGTGGAGGTTCTCCGAATCGAGCCGAACCTTGATCGAGTTGGGAAAAATATTGGACCACAACCTCCTCTACCTGAAAACGCGGCTTACACGGAAGGAGAATCGGGTCCACTGGAGACGATACAAAGGGCGCTCCAAGGAATGACACGCCTACGTGAAATATTGTGGGATGACGGTTCTGGGAGTCCGGAGTATCGCGAGGAGCCCCAAGTCGATCTGAAGGAATGCAAGCAAACGTTCTGGGCTATTATGCCGAGACTCTGCAAGAGAGTCGACACTATCACTGTTCAACTTTACGATAATTCCAACGGTTCTTGCTGGTTATGCGGGCCTTTATTGAGCGAGGTTAGTAAATGTACGTTGATTGTCAAGCAAGCTAACAGAGCCTCTTTTTCAGGTGCATCATTTGCAGAGCCTACGGGCTTTTACTGGAGACTTATCTTCTTGTGATCACAACTAATTGGATCTTCTCGCACCGCAAGCTCGCACGTCGCAGGCCAACATAGTCTCGGCTTTTTCAAGACTCAGAGAACTCGGCTTATCGGGCGCACAGCTCCAAGCGCTTCCGGGAATGCAATTTCCCTCGCTCGTAGCACTAACCTTGCTCGCAGATGTCTCTTTCGATGCAAGTGATGGTCTCCTACGCATGTTGAAGGCTTGCCCTCGACTCGATTCCCTTCATCTAGAACGCGACGATGATGCGCCACCGCTGGTCTCGGATGAAATCCAAGGAGGTTCCGTACCTTCACTTGATATTGTGCCCAGCCTCACCTCGTTCACCGGCAATTATAACGACGCTCGAATTATCTTCTTCGGTCCGTTGCCGGACGGGAGACTGAGGAGGATTTCAAGGCTCAGGATTCTCGGCGACTTAGCTGAAGACCTCCTTCCATCTCTGGTCTCTGACTTCGAGAATTCCGCAACCGGGGTCGGGCAGGACCTCCTGGAGCTTACATTAAAGACTGCATCCGATCGGAACCACGATGAAATTGAACACCTTTTTTGGGTTACCTGGCTGCGGACGATTGTAAAGTCTTGCCCAAAGCTTCGGGGATTGATCTTCGATATCGATGACCCGAGCGGGGGGTGGGAGGAGTACGAAGAAACAGTACGTTTGACTCTACTAGAACAAGGTTTTGCATTACGTCTGACAATAATTTGATGACGTGCCAGGATGATTGGATACCGACTCTATCTCCTCTCAAAGATCTCACCGTCCTCAAGCTACCTAATTCGCTTTGGCGAGGCGAAACCGATTATTACAGCGAGGACGATGAGCAGAAACGCGTCGACGAATGTCTGCAGTTGTTCCCTCACCTTCGGTTGGTCTTCCCGACTCAGGATTCGGCCCTGGTGATCGACCCCGAGGGGGAAAAAGCAGTCATTCTCCCTGAACAAAGGGTGCTCTCCCAGTCCGACCGGGCTATGGAGCGAACTTGGGCTTTCTACTGCCACCTCGACTGGCACGACTTTGATGAGGAAATAGAACGACTTTTAGCATTGGGGCCGTATGCCAGCGTTGCCTGTCTATTATCACGCTTCTCGTAGCTAGAATTCTACAATCGTTCCCCGCCAGCTATTCGGACGAACCAGCTCTAGACCGACCCTCGGCTTATCCAGCATGAAAATCCTACCTATTTGTCTAGGTGCTCATTGTGTAGGTAGACGATATACTTGCAGCATATAGATGGGAAAATATAATGGTTTCGTGATAAAACGCTCCAGTCACGTTTGGTCGAGCCCTCCCAAACAGAGTAGGCCCGCCAGGCTTTAGTTAGACTAATCAAGAACCCTCGTACGTAAGCCCTCATGCTGCGATGGAGCGGAAGTAGAACCTCCTCTTCTGCACAGTCCGGGAATAGCGTGGAGAGGTCGGCCGGAAGTGCTTCGGCTGTCATCATCAGACAGCCGTGACGGTGCGCGCTTCTGTACTTCCAGAAAAGCCTTGGCGCGTTTAATGCATTTGGATACTTTCCAGCTCTAAGATCTCAGGTTCCAGCTATGTCATCTAGCTTGCGATCCAAACCGTCGTGGTGGACTAGATACGAGGACGGGTGGGGTTTTACGGAGTGGAGAGGGTAGGTAAATTTGTTCTTTTCGGGGGGAGGGGGCTTGGTACCCGCTACCAACACTCGGGCCGGTTTGAAATCGGGAGCGCACTACCGGCGAGGAGGCATGCCTACATGCAGGAATGTCAGAAGCTCATCAAGCTCACCTAACCCGAAGGCTCACGAGGATGTCGCTACCGAGAGCCGCTGCTGGGGAAAACGTTCCGTGGACGCATCGTGGTGGGGGTTAAGACCCGAGAGGTCGGGGCAAGTTCGAGAAGTGTGGCTTGGCCCAACTGTTTGTTTGGCCGTTACATACAGAATAACTCGGTTCCTGAGTTTGAACCAAGCCCCTGTTTGGGTTGTCGTGAATAAGGAAAAGGAACGCAAGCAAACGTTCTGGGCTATTATGCCGAGATTCTGCAAGAGCGTTGACACTACTACTCTTATACCTTACAATCAGTTGCTTTAACGGACACGGTCCTGCGAATCAACACGTGGGTGCCACTCCGACCCCAGCAGGAGGATGCCTCGCCTTCCCAAACATCTACCAACACAAAGTCTCCCTCTTCGAAATCGCCGACAAAGCCAAACCAGGCCAGTGCACTGCAAGATCGTCGCCTTGTTCCTCTTGGATCCCGAACACCCGCGGTCCAGCACCCCCGACATCCCACCTCAACAAACCGAATGGTACAAAGCCGCCATGCAGCAAGCTCCCCAGACCTCGCACTTCCGAAAGCTGCCCGCGGAGATCATGAAGGAGATCACGCGCCAATTGCCCAACCTCATGACGTTAGAGGAAGCGAACAAGTATCCCTTGGAGCTGATGGACGAGAGGACGGCGTTTGTCGACCCCCAGGACGAGAATTACTTCGCCTCCGAGTTTAGCTTTTGTAAACGTTGGGAGGGACCCTCGCGAAAAGACAAAAATTCCCCACCGCGCCGATGATTGTTACATTAGATAAACGAGTTGGGACGATTGTGTTGTACGGGCCGACGAATTGCATCTTGATTATTGCTATGACGGAAGATCGTATTTTCCCCAAGAACGCTTAGGGGCCTCTTGCGGTTGCTCCGCGAGAGAGACATTCAGCAACAAACAGGTCATCCAACTGCTGGCATTGTTCGGCTCCGACCTAACGATTAAGAGGTTCAATTGAGCTGTGTCGAGGAGAGCTGATCGTCGCTTGCAGGCCGCCGGTGACTTCTCATAGGAACGACTAGCCAAACATGGGTATAGAGATAAGATTTCTTCCTACGTGTTGGTACATGGGTGTTGTAATACCCGATATGGAGAACCGTGAAGCTTGGTGACTCAAATCGAAAACACGCATTGTCGCGGCATGCTTGACCAGGGTTATTAGGTTATCAAGTCTTCTTTATCAAATTCCGTTAGCACCGGGAACCAAAAAAATTAACAACGATGGTTGAAAATTTTCTCCGGAATATCTTGGCATTCCAGCGGCATATTCATCCCGGTCGGAAAACGGCGACGCCAGAGCTTTTATACCAATCGCGTTCTGGGACTTTCCGCCCTCCATAGCTTGGCCACGACCACCCCCAGGACCAATGGACTCGCCTCATCAACGGCTCGAGAGGACCGGCGAGAAACAAATCAGAAATCCTCCACTCCTTCCTCCAGAAGTCATTTACACCATCGCACGTCAAATCCTTCAGAAAAGCGATCTCCTGTCATTCGGATTGGTTCATTCAGCCTTTCACGACGTCGTAATCCCGTACTATCTGAAATTCCGAGAGGTTATATTCGGGCTAGGCAATATCAGAATGTGGGAATATCTGGTGGGAGATCCTCGTAGACTAGCGACTGTGGAGGTTCTCCAAATCGCGCCGAACTTTGATCGATTTTCTAGTCATATTGGGCCACAACCTCCTCTGCCTGAAAACGCGGCTTACACGGAAGGGGACCCACTGGATACGATACAAAGAGCACTCCAAGGCATGACACGCCTGCGTGAAGTATTATGGGATGAAAATTTTGGCCGTCCGGAATATCGGGAGGAGCGCCAAATCGACATGAAGGAATGCAAGCAAACGTTCTGGGCTGCTCTGCCGAGACTCTGCAAGAGAGTTGACACTGTCACCATTATAACTACGAGTCATCTCAACGATTCTTCTTGCTGGTTATGCGGGCCTTTATTCAACGAGGTTGGTAAATGTACGTTGGTCGTCAAGCAAGCTGACAGAGCCTTTTTTTCAGCTGCATCAACTGCAGAGCCTACGGGCTTTCACTGCAGACTTCTCCCCTTGTAAACACAACCAATCGGATCTCCTCGCACCGCACGCTCGCACGTCGCAGACCAGCATAGTCTCGGCTTTTTCAAGACTCAGAGAGCTCGGCTTATCGGGCACACAGCTCCAAGCGCTTCCGGGAATGCAGTTTCCCTCGCTCGTGGCACTGAGCTTGGCCGGAGATGCCTTCTTCGATACGAGTGATGGTCTCCTACGCATGTTGGAGGCTTGCCCTCGACTCGATTCTCTTCACCTAGAACTCGAAGATGATGCGACACCGTTGGTCTCGTATGAAATCGAAGGAGGTTCCCTACCTTCACTGGATATTCTGCCCATGCTCACCTCGTTCACCGGCAAATATGACGACGCTCGAATTATCTTCTTTAGTCCGTTGCCGGACGGGAGACTGAGGAGGATTTCAAGGCTCAGGATTCTCGGGGACTCCGCTGAAGACCTTCTTCCACCTCTGGTCTCTGACTTCGAGAATTCCGCAACCAGAGTCGGGCAGGACCTCCTTGATCTTACATTAAGGACTAGATCCGATCGGAACCACGATGAAATTGAACGCCTTTTATGGGTTACCTGGCTACGGACGATTGTAAATTCTTGCCCAAAGCTTCGGGGATTGATCTTCGATATCGATGACCAGAGCGCCGGGTATGAGGATTACGAAGAAACAGTAAGTTTGATTCTACAAGAAATAGCTTTTGCATCATCTCTGACCATAATTTGCTGACGTGCCAGGATTGTTGGAGAGAGACTCTATCTCCTCTCAAAGACCTCACCGTCCTCAAGCTTCCTAATGCGGTTTGGCAATGCGATGTCGATGATCCTATTGGCAGCGAAGACGATGTGGAGGGACTCGTCGAGGAATTTATGGAGTATTTCCCTCACCTTCGGTTGGTCTTCCTGACTCATGATTCGGCCCTGGTGATCGACCCCGAGGGGAAACATGCAGTCAGTCTCCCTGAAGAACGGGAGCTCTTCTACTCCGACCGGGCTATGGAGCGAAACTGGGCTTTCCACGGCCACCTTGACTGGAACGACTTTGATGAGGAAATAGAACGACTTTTAGCATTGGAGCCGTATGCCGCCATTACCCATCTATTCTCACGGTTCTTTTAGCTGGAATTCTACAATCGTTCCCCACCAGCTATTCGGACGAACCCGCTTCCGACCGATCCTCGGCCTATCCAGCGTGAAAATCCTACCCATTTGCCTAGGTGCTCATTGCGTAGTTAGACGATATACTTGCAACATATACATGGGAAAATGTAATGGTTTCGTGATAGAACGCTCCAGGAACGTTTGGTCGAGCCCTCCCAAACAGAGTTGCCCGTCAGGCTCTAGTTAGATCCTGTCAGTCTAATCAAGAACCCTCGTACGTAAGCCCTCATGGTGCGATGGAGCGGAAGTAGAACTATACCATACCACCTCTTCGGCCCAGTCCGGGAGTAGCGTGGAGAGGCCGGCCGGAAGTGCTTCTGACGCGCGTTACACCTTCCAGCACAATACATGCCCTGCCAACCCGACCAAAAGTAAGACTCAACTAATAAACTGACTAACACTCGAGCCCTCAAATTCCTCGAATCCCACGTTGCTACCCGCACGTACCTCGTCTCCGAAACGCATCACGTTCGCCGAAATCAGCATCGCGTCCGTCCCGAAATCCTGATTCTTGTGGCTCTTCGATCCGTCCGAACGCACTACCGTCGCCAACACCGTCCGCTCCTCTGAGACCGTCGCCAAGCAGCTAGTCATCAAGGCCATCTGGGGCAACGTTGTGCACGCCATAATGTGTGCTCAATACGTTCCCCCGCGGCTAAGCCCAAGAAGGAGAAAAACCCCCGCTGCGGCCGCGCCAAAATCAAGCACGGCCAAGGATGCCGAGGCCAATGAGGAGGCGCCGCTAGTACCGCGAGAGCCCAAGGCTAAGAGCCCCTTGAAGAACTCCCAAAGCGCGACTTCAATCTCTAACATAGTGGCGGCGGTGGCGCTTCTCCCAAAAGTACTTTTTCATACCGTCCCTATCCTAGTCTAGTACTAGTCACGCGGGTTTTTAAAGCTTTGACACGGGAGGATTCTTTCTCTGGAAGTGCAAGTTCAAGTACAACGAGGTGCTTACACTGACCTTCATATCGCCAAACCAGATCGGTGGCTTCTTGATTTTCCTCCACTATTTCCATTCTAAATTCCCCTCCCTTTTCTATACAGCCTCGGGGCTTCGAGTAAATACCTCTTCGGCTCGATGGGTGTGCTTAGGTAGCCGAACAACAGCATCATCGCCGGCCGCTTCATCCGCCGTCGACCCTGTCATCGACGTCGCCCCAGATTTGGAGAGCTACCACTTCGAGTCCATCAATCTTGAGAGTGAAGCTGACAAGGCCTACTTCGAGGTTTGGCTCGCATGGGACCTTGGGATGGATGGCAAGAACTGGGCTGATGGCAAGAACTTTGTGAGTTATGACGACTACTTGGGCATTCGTTTGGTCACGATCACTGACTATACCTGTCTTAAATTCAGTCAAGTAAACATCTTCCATATCGTGAATCTTTTAGTGGCACTTTCCAAGTAGGAATATATACCAATACGTGGCATCTTCGATTTGCGCTAAGAGCGGTATAGAGGGAGGAGCTGAACCATGATGGCCGGTCATGATGAATCTCTCTTGTTTTTGAATCCTCAACATTGCATCTGCAGATGTGCAAAAACCTGTGGCGCCCTGAACATGCCCTGGTCGGGGTGGTAAGGGTCCTAAGACCCGTAAGACCTACCAATGAGCCTGGATTGCGAGGAATAGCGATGAACGGGGACCCGGAGGTCTAATCAGACAGCTTGAGGCTTAATAAGCGAGCCCCCGACCCAGCAATTCTATTGGTCAAGTTCCGGACACTTTGAAGCACACGACAGCATATGCAAATCACGAATTCCATTACTATATACAGAGGATATATACAGTATAGACAAGCCGCATACAGGGTGTTTGGGGCTCATCACCGGCCGAGGGAACATGGCAGAGGCACTCATAAACAGTGACCCCGCTCCTCCAGATCCTGTTATGATGAATTGATTGATGAAGAGTGTTAGCTTGCTACCTTGGGGTAGAGAAGGGCATCTGTTAGCATTGAAGACTATCGAGAAGCAAGTCCAAAGGCGCACCTGGGGCGAACTTTGGATAGAAGGGGTAGGCTAGCTGCAATGATAGTGAAGCACGTAGTGGCATAAAACGACATGCAACAGGAGGGGTTGGGTGGGGTCCTATGGAGTGGAGAGGGTAAGTAAATTTATTCTTTTCGGGGAGGAGGCAGCTTACCCGCTACCAAGCCTCGGGCCGGTTTGAAATCGGGAGCGCACTACCGGCGAGGAGGTATGCCTATGTGCAGGAATGTCAGAAGCTCGTCAGGTTCACCTAACCCAAGGGCTCACGAGGATGTCGCTATCGGGAGCCGCTACGGGCAAGCGGTTTTGTGGACGCGTCGAGGTTAGGACCCGCGAGGTCGGGATCCAACTGTTTGTTTGGCTGCATAATAACTTCGTTCCTGATCATGAGTTCGAACCAAGCCCCTGTTTAGGTTGTCACGAATAAGGAAAAGGAATGCAAGCAAACGTTCTGGGCTATTATGCCGAGATTCTGCAAGGGCGTTGACACTATCACTCTTATACCTTGCAATCAGTTGCTTTGGTAGACACGGTCCTGCGAATCAACGCGTGGGCGGAAGTCCGACCCTAGCAGGAGGATGCCTCGCCTTCCCAAACATCTACCAACACAAAGTCTTCCCCTTCGACAAAACCAAACCAAGCCACCGCAAGATCGCCTTGTTCCTCTTGGACCCTGAACACCCGCGGTTCAGCACCACCGATATCCCACCTCAACAGACAGAATGGTGCAAAGTCGCCATGCAGCAAGCTCCCTAGACCTCGCACTTCCGAAAGCTGCCCGCGGAGATCATGAAGGAGATCACGCGCTAGTTGCCCAACCTCATGGCATTGGAAGAAGCGAAGAAGTATCGCTTGATGCTTATGGACGAGATCACGGCGTTTGTCGACACGCAGGCCGAGAATTACTTCGCCTTCGAGACGTTTGAGAACATTGGAAGGAACCCCACAAAAAACAAACCCTACCCCCCCCCCCGGCCGATGATCGTTAAATTAGATATACGAGCTGGGACGATTGTGCTGTACGGTCCGACGAATTGCATCTTGACTATTGCTATGACAGAAGTTCGTTCCCTCCCGAACAAAGCTTAGGGGCCGCTTGCGGTTGCCCCGCCGGAGAGACATCCAACAACAAACCAACTCGGTAGGACATCCGATTGCTGGCATTTCTTTGGCTCAAACCTAACGATTACGTCGGTTCAATTGAGCTGTGTCTAGCTATGAGGGCC
Organism: Tulasnella sp. 417; assembly: GCA_019633465.1. Classification (NCBI taxonomy): domain Eukaryota; kingdom Fungi; phylum Basidiomycota; class Agaricomycetes; order Cantharellales; family Tulasnellaceae; genus Tulasnella; species Tulasnella sp. 417. Next base: position 12,819 of record WSTY01000142.1, read on the forward strand.
AAGGTCGTCCCTGACGGGCCGCTAGTGACTCAATCCAGCTTTTCATAGAAAAGGCTAGCCCAAAATGGGAACAGAGATAAATATTTCTTCTTACGTGGTGGTATTTGGCACTGGGTGCTATAATATCCGATATGGAAAACCGTGAAGCTTGGTGACTCAAGTCGAAAACACGCATTGTTCAAATCGCGGCATGCTTGATCAGGGTTATTATGTTATAAGACCTTCTTTATCAAATTCCGTTAGCACCGGGAATAAAAAAAAAGTAATCACAATGGTTGAAAATTTGTTCCGGAACCTCTTGGCATTCCGGCGGCATATTCATCGCCGTCGGCAAACAGCGATGCCAGAGCTTTTTATATCCATCGCGTTCTTGGACTTCCCGCCCCCCATACCTTCACCACCACCCCCAGGCCCAATGGACTCACCTCATCAACGGCTCGAGAGGACCGGCGTCAGAAATCCCCCACTCCTTCCTCCAGAAGTCATTTACACCATCGCACGTCAAATCCCTCAGAAAAGCGATCTCCTGTCATTCGGATTGGTTCATTCAGCCTTTCACGACGTCGTAATCCCGTACTATCTGAAGTTCAGAGAGGTCATAATGGGACTAGACAATATCAGAATGTGGGAATATCTGGTGGGAGATCCTCGTAGACTAGCGAGTGTGGAAGTTCTCCAAATCGCGCCGAACCTTGATCAATTTGCGAAGAATATCGGGCCACAACCTCCTCTCCCTAAAAATGCGGCTTCCACGGGAGCGGATCCACTGGATACAATACAAAGAGCACTCCAAGGAATGACACGCCTGCGTGAAGTACTTTGGGATGAAAACTTTGGGCGTCGGGAATATCGCGAGGAGCGCCAAGTCGATATGAAGGAATGCAAGCAAACGTTCTGGGCTGCTATGCCGAGACTCTGCAAGGGAATTGACACTATCACCATTATAACTACAAGTCACCTCAACGACTCTTCTTGCTGGTTATGCGGGCATTTCTTGAGCGAGGTTGGTAAATGTACATTGGTCGTCAAGCAAGCTGACAGAGCCTCTTTTTCAGCTGCATCATTTGCCGAGCCTACGGGCTTTCACTGGAGACTTCTTCCCTTGTAAACACAACCAATCGGATCTCCTTGCACCGCAAGCCCGCACGTCGCAGACCAGCATAGTCTCAGCCTTTTCAAGACTCAGAGAACTCAGCTTAAACGGCGCAGAGCTCAAAGCGCTTCCGGGAATGCAATTTCCCTCGCTCATGGCACTGAGCTTGGTCGGAGAAGTCTTCGATACAAGTGATGGTCTCCTACGGATGTTGGAGTCTTGTCCTCGACTCCATTCTCTTCATCTAGAACTCGAAGGTTCCGCAACGTTGGCCTCGGATGAGGTCCAAGGGGATTCCCTACCTTCACTTGATATCGTGCCCATGCTCACCTCGCTCACTGGCTCTTATGAAGACGCTCGAATTATCTTCTTTAGTCCGTTGCCGGACGGGAGACTGCGAAGGATTTCAAGGCTCAAGATTAATGGTGGCTCCGTTGAAGACCTCCTTCCACCTCTGGTCTCTGACTTCGAGGATTCCGCAACCGGAGTCGGGCAGGACCTCTTGGAGCTTACAATACACACTATATGCGATCGGAACCAGGATGAATCGGAGATTGAACGCCTTTTTTGGGTTACCTGGCTAGAGACTATTGTAAATTCTTGCCCAAAGCTTCGGGGATTGATCTTCGATATCGATGACCCGAACTCGGAGTGGGACGGCCTCGAAGAAACAGTAAGTTTGATTCTACAAGAAACAGATTTTGCATTACGTCTGACAATAATTTGCTAACGTGCCAGGATGGTTGGAGACCGACTCTATCTCCTCTCAAAGACCTCACCGTCCTCAAGCTACCTAATTCGGTTTGGCGAGGCGAAGTCGATGATCCTGTTGGCAGCGAAGACGATGTGGAGGGACTCGTCGACGAATTTCTGGAGTGGTTCCCTCACCTTCGGTTGTTCTTCCCGACTGATGATTTGGCCCTGGTGATCGACCCCGAGGGGGGAAAGGCGGTCACTCTCCCTGAAGAACGGGATCTCTTCTACTCCGACCAGGCTATGGAGCGAAATTGGGCTTTCTACGGCCACCTATCCTGGCAAGACTTTGACGAGGAAATAGAACGACTTTTAGCATGAACATCTTACCTGCTTGTCTAGGTGCTCATTGTGTAGTTAGACGATATACTTGCAGTATGTGTATGGGAAAAGATAATGGATTCGTGACAAAACGTCCAAGTCACGTTTGGTCGAGCCCTTTCAAACAGAGTAGGCCACCAGACTCCAGCTTGAACTTGCTAGACCCTGTCAGTCCAACCAAGGATGCTCGTATGTATGTAAGCCCTCATGGTGCAATGGAGCGGAAGTAGAACTATGCCATACCTCTTTTCAGCCCAGTCCTCCGACAGCGTGGAAAGGTGGGCCGGAAGTGCTTCTGACGCGTGCTGTGAGCGTCAAGGCACACCTTCCACCACAATACAGTACTTGCCCTGCCAACCCGACCAAAAGTAAGACTCAAGTATAGAAAATCACTAGCACTCGTGCCCTCAAATTCCTCAATCCCACACGCACCTCGTCTCCGAACGCATCATGTTCGCCGATATCAACGTCGCGTTCGTCTTGAGATCCGGTTTCTCGTGGCACTTCGATCCGTCCGAACACGCTACCGTCCCCAACACCGTCCGCTTCTCCGAGACCGTCGCCAACCAACCAGCCATCAAGGCCACCTGGGACGACGTTGTGTACGCCAAAATAGGAGTTGGGGCGATTGCGTTGTACGGCCCGACGAATTGCATCTTGATTTTTGCCATGATGGAAGCTCGTTCAAGTTCCTTCTCTGAGACCACTTACTGGTCTCTCGCTGTTGTTCCGCCAGAGTAACATCCAATAAAAAATCAACTCGTCAGGTCATCGAAATATTGACGGCATCGTCTGGTTCAAACCTAAAAATTAATTCGATTCAATTGAGTTGTGTCCAGCTGCTGGGATCGTCCCTTGCGGGCCGCCGGCGACTCCATCCGACCTTCCCTTACAAACAAGTGACCCGAAATGGGTACAGATATAAGATTTCTTCTTATGTATTGGTACTTGGGTGCAATAATGCCCGATATGGGAAAACGTCGAGCTTGGTTACGCGATCGAAAACACACATTGTTCATATTGCGGCATGCTTGACGAGGGTATTGTGGTATAAGACCTTCTTTATCAAATTTCGTGAGCACCGGAAAAAAGTAACAACAATGGTTAAAGATTTTCTCCGGAATATCTTGGCATTCCGACGGAGTTGGAAATGCCGCCGGAGAATGTACATAATAGCGATGCCCATGCTTTTATACCCATCGCGTTCCTGCACTTCCCTCCCTCCATAGCTCACTTTTAGCCCTCCATCCCAATGACGACACTTTACCCAACCACTGAGCCGGAACAATTTCCCGTGCCGTTCGATTCACCGGACAGTCATCATCAGACAGCCATGACGGTGCGCGTTTCTATATTTCCAGAAAAGTCTTAGCGCGTCTAATGCATCTGGATGCTTTTCAGCTCCAAGATCTCAAGCTACAAGCCATGTCATATAGCTTGCGATCTAAGTCGTCATGGTGGACGAAATACAAGGACGAAGCGATTCGTAGCAAATGGAAGGCCGAAGCTCTTGCGGCGCCCGTTATCGGCCTCGACAAGCTCCTCGAGCCCGAAGTAGATTACGTATTAGATGAACTCGGTAAGACTCATAATTTTCAGGATCAACTATTACCCGGCCTAATACTCTATATCGGAAAGCCGGATACGAGAAACTGAGAGATGAGGAAACTGGAATCCAGGCAAGCGCACTTCCTTTCCCCCGTAGAGACGGCACCTCGTCTGATTTACGATTACGTTTTAGCAATCTTGCTTTACAAGGATTTACGAGTCAGATACCCTGATCCCAGCCGAACTGCGCGATAGGCTGAAAGAGGCAGTTAAAGTCTTGGAGAACGTGCCCGACGACAAAAAGGACTGGCACCCACGATCCGATGGCCAGGTCCTTGATCTAGTCCACCCGTCACTCTACCCGATTGTCTATGGTCGGACCTTGAGGTATCCTGAGGGTACCAAGCCCGAGGAACGCAAGGTAGAAGACTTCCGACCGGTTGTCGCGCCAGACCAGAACGTTACCCCTGGTGAATCGTGGTCCTTTTCCGACAAATTTGCATGGCTATCAACGGACTTCGAAATAGCCCAAGACGGAAACTCAGCCAAAGCTGTTTCCTATATTAACAATCTCCACCCATCTCATACCGAGCTCTACTCAGTGATCGAGGCTCTCGTCGCACGGTTCTCTCTGATTTTTGATCGCGTCTTGACGGATCTCGCCAACTACGAGGAGTCGTGGCATCTTCGTATTACCGGTGGTTATTCCTTCGACAACGAAGATGAGGAGGAGCCAGAACAGGAGGACGAAGAAGAATGGGAAGCCTACGAGGCTCGGAAAGAAACCTGGAACATGCAGAGAGCGATATCCTTGCCGACCGTTCCATCGGATGGTTATACAATGGATATCTCCAAGCGACCCAAGACCTATACAATCCGTGGTAAAACGGCACAAATAATCGTCAAATTGGCGAATATCCACTTGGTATGTATGGGAGGAAGCCAAGCGGATCACCATTGACTTATATGCCTCGATCTATATCAGACGCCAGAAAAGCCCGTGTACCCGGGCGGGTCGTGGCATGTGGAAGGCATGGTCAACGAAAGGATCATTGCATCTGGCATCTACTATTACGACTCTGAGAACATCGGCGAGAGTCAACTGCAATTCCGTGCGGTGGTCAGTGCAGAAGACCTCGAATACGAACAGTCCGACGAGCTTGGAATAATGAGGGTATGGGGAATTACAAGGTCTGTTTCCACTCCTATACCACCCACAGGCAAAGCGTCTGAACTTCATCCTTATTGGTTCTAACCTGCAGGTTCACTGGTGGAAGTCAAATCGTGGGTGCCACACCCACCCATGCGGGAAGGTGTCTCGCCTTCCCAAACATTTATCAGCACAAGGTCTCTCCATTCGAACTCGTCGATAAAACGAAGCCTGGGCACCGCAAGATCGTCGCCTTCTTCCTCATAGACCCCGAAAACCCTCGCTTCAGTACCACCGATATCCCGCCTCAACAAGCCGAATGGTACGAAGACGCGATGCACCAAGCCCCTGCGACCTCCCTCCTCCGAAAGTTGCCTGCGGAACTAGTAAGAGAGACTACACGTCAGTTACCCAACCTGATGTCATTAGAGGAAGCAAAGAAGTATCGCTTGGAGTTGATGGATGAGAGGACAGCGTTTGTTGAGACGCAGGACGAGAATCATTTTAACGCAGAGTTTAACTTTTGCGAGCATTGAAGAAAAGAGGATGCCTATCACCTAGTTACACCTGCGAGCTAGATTTATTCCAAATGAACGACTTTATCTGGATTGTAATCGCCGATGAGAAGCACTAGAGTTTGATTCGCTCCCAAACAGTGCAGAAGTGGAGGCATTCCTCTTCCCATTGACAGGCACTGTGCTATAAAAATGTCTACCGAAGCTAGGTTATTAAGTTACAAAGTTAAGAATCTCAGGCTATGTAAATTCTATGACAAAATATTCCTATCGAAAAACAAAAAAAACAATGTTCCGGCACTGGGAATTGAACCCAGATCACCGCTGATCACATTATAGATGAGAGAGCGGTATGATAGCCATTACACTATACCGGATGACACAAACGTGGGACTTTGTAAAATAAACGACAGCAATGGATACCACCGGACTTTCCTTATTCAAGTTAGTCTTTTTGGAGCTCCCTTGGAGCCGGTTTCTTTCATTTTATTGGGCTGCCTCGTCACTGGACCTACAGATCCACCCAAAGGATGATGCATAAGACAATCGCACGATTGGAAGCCGCAGCATCGGCCGTGTACCTTGGGGGCGACCCCCACCTGACTCTCCATCGTGATGAAGAAGTCCACATTCCCCATCATGCATCAAGCACTCAACTTAGATTCAGCGTACGAGATGGGACGATACATCTGGTATACAAACGGGTATTCCGTCATGCTAATCATCAAGTCCGAGAAATTGATCGGGGGTTCAGATTCTCCAAACGCTCAAACCTCGCCAACACCAGAGTTGACGGGTTCGTAGCCTCCATATCCTCGCGATCTACCTCCAAGGCCAGTTAAGTTTCGGCCCATCATCATGGTCCTCGCAAACACTCCGCTATTTCGTTTGTACCCAGAGGAGAAACCGTCATCCGCTTCTTCATGAGCACGACGGCGCTTAGCCTCCCTGAAGCCCTCTGGGGGAACATCGTACAACTTGTAATCCGATTATCATAGGTTAGAGTCCGTACCGGGCTAAATGAACAGGAAACAAACTTACCGTTTGGTACTCAACACCCAACTCCTTCCCGTTGGTCCAGAAGTCTTTACAGTTCCCGATCCATCCGAGGTCGAACGGATTAGGTGCGTGAGCTGCCTTCTTGAGCCCATCGGCGGCTTTACCCTTGGTAAACCGGTCGAAGCCGAGGACGCTAAGGAGGAAGCCGGTCGCTCTCTTTGGACCATGTGCGTGATGATGGGCTGAACTGATCTCATCCCCAGCATCTCCGCTAAGGTGCTGATGACCCTGTTGCCCAACCATGCTGCTGCCGCCTCGTCCACCCATGAAGCCGTACCGTCCGAGGTTACTGACTTCGAGAGTGGTCATTTGACGGGCGATCTGCCATAATTGCGAAGCCAGCAGAACCACAGTCCAGGTAAGCTGGAGGGTTGACCATGCCGCAATGCTGAACAGGAACGCGTCCCGGCGGACGGCGGAGCAAAGGGGGTCGGGAAGCAAACAGCTTGCTGCCGAATCCTCCTCGGAAGGCGAGGGCGGGGAGGTCGAGAGCAAGGGTGGATCTGCGGTCCGAGGCGGCGCTGGAGCGGGGGTAGAGAAGTCTAAGGATTTCGGCCCTGTGGTCAGTCTGCGAACAAGCTTAGTGGGGAAATCGGGGATACGCACAAGCTACGGTAAGATAGTCGAAAGAAACTATACCCAGAACCAAGGTGATAACGAAGAGAACGAATTGCCGGTGATTATTGGCTCCGACGCAGTTCCAAACCCATGGACAGTGGCTGGACGGAGAGCGAGTTTGTGTTGAAGGCGTTGCACCGGGAGAGAAAGCCGATCAGGCGGTTCAGATCCAGCGAAGGCCGCAGGAACGAGGTCAGGCAACGAGGCGGGTAAGAACCAGATGAACGGGATGACAGAAAAGCATGGAGCAAGGGAAGCGAATAGAAAGCCGCATCAGTTAAAGAGGCCCTAATCACCTCAATGGGGATAACACGAGGCGACTGAGACGCGAATGGCAACAGAGCCTCCACTCACTGATCATGCCTGGCAATGCACTTATCACATACACGACAGTGCTTCGATCGCAGCGGTTTCCGAGCCTATCAAGATTACCCGAAGATCCAGTTAACGCCCATTTGTCTTTGATTCTTTCGGACTCGCGGGTGGTAAGAGATTGGCGCGTACCATACAGGAAACACAAAACGTCTGTCCGTTCAACCGGCCCTGACTAGTCAGATCCTGTAGGATCTGATGGGAATGTAATCCGGTTTAGTTTAATGCGCCTGATAAAGGTAAGCGAGACATGCAGACCAATTTCAACTCTTGTTCGTTCGCAGGTTTAGGGCACGTTCCGGGGTCCAAAGTTACGGCTCTAAAGAAGTTATAGGCACAGAGCATCCACATTATGGCATAGAAGAGATGAGCAAAAGCATGCCCTTGCGTTACTGTGTAAGAGAAAGTCAGCGCTCAATGCAATCAGACGGAAGCTGAGGATAACCTACTCGGCATTAATTTTGTTACCCAAGCCTCACCGACCCAAAACATGCTAGCACCAATGATAGCTGCAAAATATGGAGATGAAGTGACATTTTCTGTGTAATTTTTGCCGTTCAACAAAACACGGGTACTAATATGGTGCATGGCGAAGAACTCGGCAGCGGCCAAGGGAATACCTGCAAAAATTGTTATATTCAGCACTTTGTTTTTTTATTTTCCATCGCTGGAAATAGACATACCGGTGAACCAAGGCATTGCTGCGAATGTCGAAAAGATGATGTAGAAGAATATTGTGGGAAGGACCAAGATGGCAAATTTCGTGTTTCGCTAGAGACAATTCAATCTGAACATTCGCTCCAAGGTCAACGGCAACGATGAACAGTGCGCTTACCTCGCTCAATGGTCCTTGGATCTTCCTCCCGTCCTCCGTCAGGCCACCCTCTTCGAGTGCTTTTCGCCAAGGTCCCAGGGCCTTTAGCTCGGCGGCCATCTCCCGAGGAGTCTTGCCACTTTCATCCCTGGCGTTCAGGTCGGCTCCAGCCTCAATCAGCTTCCTGATACACCACTTGTTGCCCCTTACAACCGCCCAGTGCAGCGGGGTCAGCCCTGCATTGTCCTTCTTGAGCGGGCTGGCCCCAGCGTTCAACAGTATTTCGACGGAAATGCCATCGCCCTGGTAAGCAGCCCACATCAAGGAGGTGTGGCCCGCGGAATCTGGAGAGTCGGGCGATATGGGGCAGAGATGGAGGAGATATAGCAGTGGCATGACGGTGCTACTGTGGGTAACAAGGTGGAGGGTGTTGTACCCTTGCGAGTCGGAAATGCTGGGGTCGGCGTTGTGGGATATGAGAAGGTCGATGATGTATAAATAGCCATTCCTCTGTGAAAGATCAAGATTAGAGTGTTGAACGGCGTAGACGCGACGGCCGCCGGTGACGATCATCCCAACTCACAGCGGCCCATTGCATCGGAGTGGCCACCAAGTCGCCTCCGAGGGCGTCAACCTCGGCTCCCTGTTCCAACAGGTACTTGCATGCGGGCAATTGCGCATTGATAGCTGCCCAATGTAATGGCGTTACATTCTGGTCATCACGGTCCGTGGCCTTGGCTGCGCCGGACTCGATGAGTTGCTTGAGAGTTTCCACGTCGCCTCTTTGCGCGGCGAGGAAGATGCTTGGCTATGCGCGCAGGGGGACGATAGGTAAGCGCGAAAGGGGAGATGACGACGTCAGCACAGACCCGGCCCGCGCCCGACACCGGCTCCGTCAGAGTGAAATTCTCACAGGCTCGTCATTGGCGACCGTCCGGAGTGGATTAGCAGGGGCCGAGCTTGCGCCAGTACCAGAAACGTTCTGGGTGTTGACCGAGCTAGTTGCTGCGGCTGCCTTGGTTGCAACGCCGAGGCCTGTCGGCCCGTCCTTGCCCTTGACGTCCGCAGGGATGTCGTTCCAGTGAGAGCTCATGATTGAGACGCGTCCTAGGTGGTGGGAGCGACGCGCTGGGCTCCAGGAAATTTGGTAGAGGTTTTAGAGAGTTGGTGCGGAGAGGAGAGAGGTTTAGCACAGTCGAGAGTGGAATCGCGTGGCTGTGCTTGGCCTTGCGTGCAGGTCTCCGCGCTTCCCACCTTGTTGCCGTGTCTGCCGTTAACCGAACCAACCTTCAACCACAAAGCCATATGGACAAACTGACTGCATCATTGGACGACTTCAAGAAGAAAACCGTCGCTCAAGCAGAATCTCTACGCCTTACAACTATTTCTCTTTCTCCTGGACAACAGGCGGTATTTTTTGCCCTCCTTGGCTCGGCGGGAACTTTCGGCTTGATTACTGTTCGACGGAGATTCTTGAAGCGAATAGCAAATTCAGATCACGTTCCTCCGAGCGCATTCGAGAAGCGGAGATGGGTCAAGGGCGTGGTGACTAGGCGAGTCCTTTTGCTAATCTAATCTTTCAACCCTTCGTGGCTGACGTCGATTCAAGCGTAGGTGACGGTGACAACTTTCGGCTGTACCATACACCAGGTCTCTTCTGGAGGTGGCCCATTAAACTACGGAGCGTCCCGACTGAGACAAAAGGTCTGCCAACCAGCTGTCAAGTCCCCTGCATGGAGCTGACGTCATTCCACGACACGCAGCCCTGAAGGACCAAACGTTACACATCCGTATGGCTGGCGTCGATGCGCCGGAGGTCAGCGACATGAATGGGGTCGATCTCCATATAGAAACTAATGTAGCAACCTCCACAGGCACCGCACTTCGGGAAGCCAGGTCAACCCGGAGCAGAAGAAGCCCGTCTATGGCTTGAGAACAAGATCCTCGGCAGACGTTTATGGGTCCAACTCGTTTATCGAGATCAGTACAAGCGGACCGTAAGCTGTACTCCGGCACAAAGCTCGCATCCAGTCCGCGCTGACACTCTGCCCAAAACCTAACAGGTTGCCGTGCCTTACGTTCCCTACCCACTAATTCCGTATTGGATCTCTCGTGGCCGGAACCTCTCTTTGTTGATGCTGTCTTCTGGATGGGCTTCTGTGGTATGTCCCGTAGCTCGGCGATCGCCTGAATCAGCCTTATCGAGCTGCTGACAACACAAAAAATCACACAGTACGAACAAGCGAATGCCGAATATGGCAGTGCCGGAAAGGAAGCCTATTATCGGGTGGAGGAACAAGCAAAGTAATTACACCCATCCTTTCTATTCTGCGGGCTTGTTTTTGCAGGACTGAAATCCGGATTCCCCCTTTTTTTTTTCAGAAAAGCCCGCCGTGGGATGTGGGCAAAAGGGACAAACATCGAGCTACCTGGTCAATTCAAAAAACGGTTGGGAATCGAATCTCCTAAACCGACGACCACGACGACTCTGCGCGCAGCGACGAAACCGAGCAAGTCCATCTTTTCATGGTTCAGACGGTCGTAAAGTTTCCCCATAAGGAGTGAAAATTCCACATCTATGATGGGGCATTGGTTTCCATACGTCTCGCGTGTCTCACATCTGCGTGCGACCGGGCATCTTTCCATTCAAAACAGTCCGCCTCGGGGCCTTCGGGCGCCTTTTCCCAACCCCGCGATCGCCTTGATTCCCTTCCCAACCTCTCTCGACCTCGGGGATCGGAAGACCCCTTCGAAAGATTCCAGACTTACTGCTCCCACCAAAAAGTCACTTCCAGGAACGCCCGCGACTCCGGGGAAGCCGGAGGAACTTGAGTCGAGAGAATCTGTTGCAATTCCAGAACTGAACCCCTGAAAAGAAAGGCCTCCTCCTTCTTTTTTGCATGTTGGACCTCCCACACCGTCGATCGATTCTCATGAGATACGTTTGTAAACGGTTGCCCCCGAGATTTGCAAATTTACCTTGGCCCGGAAGCGATCTGAATCCGCGAGCCAGGCGCTAATTTTGGGCCAGCTCGGAATATGCCGTTCCTATGATCAACGGTTACGATCGGGCTTGCAAGAGGCCAGAACCTTCCGGTCTGGTTGCGCACAGCAACGGTCAGATGACCGAGCCGGCAGCTTATCGCGAGTGATATGCACTGCGGCAAGTAGAACGGTGAGCTGGTGACGGGCGTGTACCACGCACCGGGGGACAGCGGCACGCAGAAAGTCCCGTCGTCTGCGAAGCTTTCTCATACCAGATTTCGGGCCCACGACGCAGCTTTGCGTGAGATTAAAATTCGCGTATTATAACGCTCACGTCCTCAATGCAGCTGTCGATTACAGCAACCCTTGTGAGAGAGAGAGCTACGGCGCAGAGCCTTGAGGAACCCGGCATACCTGCATGTCCGACTATGAGAAAAGAAAGAAGACGGCATAACGATACTCTCGTCCAACACATCCCCGAGAAATCCTAAGCGGCATCCGACGTCGCGGTTTATGAGCCGCAATTTGAGGTGGGGAAAAGAGAGGGCCTCTAAACGATGACGACCTCGCGCCACGACGATCGTCCTGCCACTCCAAACCACACCCCTCGTGCAACGAAAACGCTTCGGAGACGATAACGCTCCCAAACACGGAGTCAAAGAATCTCCCGTGTGGGAGGAGGAGGATGAGGACGGGGTGGTGGGGGGCTCGGGTGTATTCCGAGGTCGCGGGAATGCCAGAAGTCGGAAGGGCCTATCTTGGGGAAAGGGCGATTTTGTTATTTTAGGTTTCTCGAGCTTCTCTCTCGCGTGGTCGATGCGAGGGGGAGTGGTGGCGATGACGGGCCCAAAAAGCAGCAGACTTTTTTTTTTTGCTGCAAAAACTCTCATCGCCTAAAATGCGACAAGAAGTCGAAGGCCCGGCATGGTGCAGTGGGTTATCCGCCCCCACCGGACGGTGCGAAATGTCCTAGATAGGCATAATGAGATCGGGGTCGACATATTTACCGAAGAAATCAGAGTCGCCATTGGACACACCCAGGAGATAGAGGTTTGGGGGTAAAAGGCCCCCTTCAACACACACTTTCGCAGGAAATCGGTCGACCCAGAAGTGTGAGCAGAGAATTTTCGATGTATAAAGAGAGAAAAATATACGAAAGCGAGGGAGACAGATATATCGAGGAGCTATGTATATACTGATTGGATATATGTTGCTACAGTCGAAAGCGAGGAAAGCGTTATGCAAAAAAGGGGGATGATTGGAGGAAGAACGAAGAAGGGAAAACAAAGGAGGAGAATCATGAGCAAGCATGACGAGTGGGGATGGGTAAGCTATTAGAACGGCATTAAGTAAACTAATTTTCTTTTGTTTTTTTGGAGAAGCGACGATATAAAAAAGTCTTTTTTTGGGGGGAAGTGCGAGCTGCGCGCATACTGTGAACGAAGTGATGATGGACGACGGGGGCATATTAGGGAAGGGGGTGGGCAAGGGAAATTACGTGGGAGGGGGATGTTGTCGTGAAGAACGAAGACGAGATGCGAGCAGGAGGCGTTAAAACGGGTTTGCAAGGTGAAGCTTGAAGAATAACGAAAAAAAGGCGTGTGGGTGGGGCCAGGGGGGCGGGGGACGAAGGGGGGGGGGATAAAGTGAAGTGATACTTAGAACGAAAAAGAATAAAAGAGTCTCGAGACAAAATGACTGTCCGGCGACTGCGAAAACGAGGCGCGGCGAGAAATGAAAAGGGGAGAGAAGAGGAGGGGAGGATGAGGGACGAGTGCCAGGAAACCAGCCCAGCCGATGAGGATGCAGGAATCCACCTCCATCAACCCACCCGCTCGCTTAAGGCCGCTCCTTAAACACTCGCCCACCAACCTCCGCACCCGCCTCACCCAAAACGTGTCGGCGAACATAAGGGTTGATGAACATGCCCGTGGGGTCGACCTCCTTGAGCACTTTCACGAAGCGATCGAATTCCGGGTAGGTCGCGCGGAAGTCGTCGGGGGTGAAACCGTGCGCTTTGGCCCAGTGAGGTCGGCCTTGGTACTTGGAAACGATCTCTTCGAAGCGGGCGAAGAGCTTGCGGTAGGAGACGGGGAGGTTGTATGGCCTGGTTGTTTTGGGAGAGAAAGGGTTAGACAACCGAAATCCCCTTTTGCACCACGCCCCACCCCCCCACCCTCTTCGCAGCGAAGAGGGAAGAGAAGGCGGGAGAATAGGGGCATGATTCGACAAAGGGTTGTGGCATATACTCACTTGAACTGAACGATCCCAATCCAGCAGCTCCTGCGTCCGTAACTCGGGCTCAGCCAGATATCGTCCTGCTCCGAGAAGCGAATCTCGATGGGGAAGTGCGGACGCAAGCCATGGGGATCTTGATGCTCCTCGTCCAACCACTGCTTCAATTCGCTCAAGCACGCTCGGGTGTGTTCGTAAGGGATGGACCATTCGGTGGTGTATTGCGCGAACTGCACAGATCAAAACGAAAGGAAAATTTGTCCATCAGTATAAACAGCCACACCCCATTTCCACATTTCCCATCATTCAATAAGGATTGTGTATCAACTCACCAGACAATCCAAGTTGAATATCCGATGACTGTCATCGCAAACCACGCCCTTTTCCCCACCAAGCCACAGCACGACCATCCCGATGTACGGAACGATCCAGCCAAAGTATCGGCCGAGGAAAAGCGCCAATTGGATCAAGTGGAATCCGACAAACATATCCCAGAACCAGTTTGCCACTGGGGGTTGAGCGGGCTGTATGTTGTTATAGTTCGGTTCGCAAGGTCGGGGATGGGCGGCGAGGGGCGTCGGCGAGAAAACACGCGTTCACGTCGTGTAACGGAACACCCCCGAACAGAACAAGGCGTTTTGCCACCGGAAGAGGCAAAGAAGGCGGATCCCCAGGGAAGGAGCGAGAAGCGTAGGAGCACGCCCGAACGCAGGTAGACCGAGTGAGAGAAAAAACCAAAAACGAATAAGAACATTCCTGTCAGTCCACACTCACACCCCCCAGACGAAGACGAACGAGGGGGGGAAGGGGGTTACTCACGTCGTAGGTCCTATCCGCCGCGAAATACCTCATCTTCCCAGTCGAAGGAAACCACCAGAGCTTCGGGTGCTCAGCTGCCGCAACGAGCTTGTCCAAGTCCCTGAGGGCAGCATCGAAATCGACGACCTCGCGGCGCTCCCTCAGCCTAAAGGCCCTTTCGACCTTTAACGTGACGGCGACGATGAAGCCCGTGGCGCCCAGCCCACACCTGCTCGCCTGAAACAGGTCGCGGTTTTCAGTTTGGCTGCAGCGCAGGACTTGGCCGGTGGGCAGCATGACGTCCAGGGCGAGGACCATGGTGGGGATGACCCCGAATTGGATGCCGGTGCCGTGCGTGGCGGTGGTGACGATGCCTGCGATGGTCTGGTCTGAAATGGAACCGAGGTTGGACATGGCGAGGCCGTGAGCGGCGAGGACTTGGTGCAGGATGTGGAGGCTGATGCCGCCTTCGACGACGACATATTCTTTTTCGGTGTTGACCTGGATACAAGAAAAAAAAAAAAGGAAAGAGAGAGGGGAGTGAGGTAGAGGCGAAGAGAGGTGGGTGGCAACGACGGCGATGACGGCGACCGAAGGGGAGGATGGTGGGCGGGGAGGCGAGGCGATGGCGAGGGGGTGTGGTGTAGAGGTGAGGTCGAGGTGAGGGAGGGGGGGGGAGCAAGCGTCGGTAAAGCGTCAGTCAAGATTCCAAAAAGGCAATTCCCGAACCGAAAAAAAAAGAGACACGCAACAGGCCAAATAAACAACACAAACGCGAACACTCATGGCCACTTCAACACTCACCTCAAGCACCTTGTCGAGCTTGTCGGTCCTGACCATGATACCATTCGTGCAAGCCAAGTCGCTCGGACTGTGTCCCGATCCGGCGGGGCGGACGGTGGACCCTTGCCTCCGAGCGAGCTCGAAGATGTATGGCAGCTGCCGGGTGTCGTCCGGCATGTACGTCCTCGATGGCCTGCAGTGGAACGTCTTTGCCCAGTTGGAGAAGGAGGCTTGGGGTGAGGTCGATGAGAGCTCGATCGTGGTCAGCAACCGATGGAGGTCCTCGGTTGAGCATGACGATGGCGGCGGTATTGATGATGATGAAGAAGAAGAAGAGGAGGATGAGGAGAATATGGGAGATATGGGGGCTGGTGCGACGAAGCTTGCCATTTTCGCGGTCTGTTTCAGCGAAAAGGGTTGGGTGGGTGCGGGTTATATAGAGAAAGGTGGTCTTGTGACGGAAAGGGCGAAAGGTACGAAAGTGGAGAAGAAAGCGGGAATGGGGGGAGACAAGTTTTGATTCGTCTGACTACTGTCGGTGATCCGCTCCTTTTTCTAGGCTGGTGGTGAACGTCGATCAAGTCGGGAGGGGGACAAGTTTGTCGTAGCGGGGGAGGAGGAGGAGGGGAACGGATTCCTGGAAAAGGCAAATGAGCACGGATGTCAACGTTTCGGACACAGCAGGGAAGCCGCCCATCGAGATCGCTTTGGTCAAAGTCGGAAGGTCACCGATGCAGTCATTGCAACGCAACGGGCAAACTTGCTGCTCCGCCTCCCGACAATAGGCGACCGACCAG
The DNA here is from genome assembly GCA_019633465.1 of Tulasnella sp. 417. Taxonomy (NCBI): domain Eukaryota; kingdom Fungi; phylum Basidiomycota; class Agaricomycetes; order Cantharellales; family Tulasnellaceae; genus Tulasnella; species Tulasnella sp. 417. The sequence continues at coordinate 28,660 of WSTY01000142.1, forward strand.
GCGAAAGAGGAACGGCAAACTCACGTTTAGAAAAGCCGAAATAGGTAATAAGAAGTAGAAATGACGGAGGGAAGTGTTCGATGGATCTTGTGTGTGCTGTGCTTTGAGTTTGGTGAGTTAGATGACGACGACAACAAAGAGGCTTGCCGCTAAATACCAAAGTGGCGAGAGAGGGACGGAGCTTGCCGGGGCAGATTAAGAAGGCTGTCGGGAGCAAAATAAAAGCGATGCCGATGGATGCGTAAAAAAAAGTGGATTTGTGTGGTTGGTTGCTGCGTATGATGCTCGATCGACCTTGCAAGTGGCTGCACACCCGAGATATGCGTAATGATGAGGAGAGAGAGGGAAGAGGCGGTGGGGGGGGGTGAGGAGAGAGTCAAGAGGGGGGGAAGCGGGAGGGGTGAGCTTATATGGGGGATATTTGGCTTTTATTTTGGAATTGGGATGAGCGGGGGGAGAGAGGGAGGGGAAGTGAAAAGGAAGTAAGGCCGTATGATTGAGGAGACAGTAGGACGCCTGAGGGACCATTCGAGAGAGCGGAAATGTTGTGGGCACAAGAAGACGGGTCGTCCCAAGCGGTTGGGATGTCCTGGGACCAGAAGAAATTTAGGGCTTTCACACCACAACAGGGTCAACCTCTGTCCCCAATCCAACCTCACGTCTCGATCCAATCTCCCGGTTTCCCCCTTCCCTTTCCCCCCACCAGGTGTATCTCCCATATGTGTATGGATTTTCTGGGTTTTTTTGTAAATATTATTTATTTTTTTCGTTCCGCGTCGTGGACCACCGGAATTTCCGCTGACGTATGTAGGTTCGGGAACCACCCACACCTCTCCAAAGGAAGACGACGACCACGAACGACGACGATGAAACGACGGCCGGACCAAAAACAGTTTTCCTTTTCTTTTACGCGCGTCGCCACTTCCCGGCTCGTTTGGGTCGCGGTTCGTCTTTTCAAGCTAAAAACGATCACGTCGAGACTCCCCCTTCTTTTGGCCCCTTAAAAGACAAAAGGGCGGGCCGCTCAGGGATCCCCGCTAGTCGGGAAGCCTTGAGCCCAATTGGCAAATTTTCTATTTTCTTTTTAGTGCGTTCATCTAGCTGGTGCCCTGCCCCCCCGGTCGGTCGCGGCGCGCGGTAAATCATACGAGCTTGTTGCAGTCCGCGTCCTGAGACTCCCGACAACCACCCACGTCGTTGGCTGCGACATTGATCCCCGCACAAGGAGATTTTCCTTCTCAATTTACATCCCACATGCGCCACTTTGTGCCACCCTTGCGTAGGCTAAACTGCATCAGCGGACCTACTTGACGGCACCCCCACCTCCTCCCCCAAAAAAGAGAGTTCACAGGGGAAAACACCTCTCCGTAGCCGTTTCATGACGAGAGGCGCTCAGAGGTTAACCTGT
>WSTY01000143.1:0-30041 GCA_019633465.1 Tulasnella sp. 417
CGGATGGGTATATAGTTAAACGTCCTGGTCAATGACAACGGCAGGGCAATGCTCTCCGACTTCGGTCTCGCAAAGGCAAAGCAAACCTCGCCGTCCGGACTCAGCACGAGCGGAGGGTTTAAAGGGAGCTTCCGATACTCTAGCCCCGAGGCTTTGGACCTTGGCCAAATTGGATGCCCGAGTGATATATGGTCTTGGGGAAATCTCGCTCAGGAGGTGAGTAGGACCGGTCGGATGATTTTCGTCACGAGCTCAATGAAGAGTACTGGCTGACACTCTGTGATAGATGTTGACGGAAAAGTCCCCTTATTACCAGGAACCAAATGAGGCGAAAGTAATAGCGGTGATCTGTGGGCCGGAACATTGCGAATCACCGGAGCAGGAGGACACTGGCGTGGTGCCACCTCTTTTGCTCGAATTGTTGAGAAGGTGCTGGAAATTTCAGGCTGAGGAACGACCAACTTCAGCGATGTGTCTCAACGAGATGCACTCGATTTATTCTGGTACCTACATTCCTTATTGAGGGCACGGTCTACCCAGCTAATCGTTCCTCCCTAAGCAGCCACAGAAACGCCGATACCAGAATCTACCGCTCAATCTACTGTAACGCTTCCGGCGGGCACGACGCTCGGGAACGGCGCTCTACTTAACCCTGCAGTGGGAACCTCCAGCAGTTCAGCACTGACAGCATCGTCTGGACGCCGCTCTGGGCCAAGTCAACTTTTCCGCATAGTCGGTCCCAAGACTGTCCTGAAGCGCTTGACTCGGTCGGGAAAAGCTCGTCATCCGCAGCACCCGGAATTGGGCCACTGAGAGCTTCTCTTGCCAACGCCAAACGATTCGATCGAGCCCGCCCAGTCGTTATACCACTAGATGTTGAGGATTGATTACAGCATGGGTTTGACCGAGTCTTTAGAGTTTTACCTTGTTATTTCGAGATTGAATAGAAGAAACTCGGGGATTCGATGGGACGTGGTGGACTTGTTCAAATAGGGAAAGCTGGTATCATAGAGAGGTTCTCGGCCTAGGAATGTTTCTTTATAGCTAGACTCAGAAATCGGAGAACAAGTTAACATAGACTCGAGATAAGGTTCTGACGAACTGAGTCCCCGTGGCTAACAGGATGTCTCTTTTACACTTGAGCCGTCGATCGAGATTCTCATACTTGCTGTGTCGGCCGTGCAGGATATATGGCACTGGGTCGTACTGGATTGCACAAACTTGGATGTAATAGGCACGAAAGCCCAGATATTGGAAATTCGGTTTGCAAAACATTCTAAAACTACCCCAATGATCAGAAAGAGACGACAGGAATGATATTGAATCCTGCTACTTTCCTGATCTTCCTCACTGCCGCTGCTATTTTCCTCTTCCTCCCTCACGTTTATGTCCAACTATTTCTTTCTCCAACAAAACGAGCTCATCCGCTTTTCCGTGAAACCCTGCTTGCCGACGGTCGCAGTGCGGTCGCCGGCCTTGTCAAACCCGCCCAGACACTCCTCTCGTACCCGTGTTCGGGCAAACTTATCCAAGCTTATGCAGTGTCAGGTACCTTGGGTGCGGGAGTGATCGGCGCGGCGTTGGGCGGAGGGTCGAATGCAGCAGAGAGTAAAGCGATGCGCAAGGACCCAAATACATCGGAGCTTCCTTTGCCTTTGCATAGATTTCTCCGAGATGTGCTTTGTTGCAGAGAGAGATTAAGGTATCGCGCATGTGAGTATATGGTTGTCCCGCAAGACTTTCATGTCCGCTGGGCACGGTGTTCGAGACCCAGAACAGGGTCTGCTCCTCTGAATGCCGGAGCCGACATAACAGAGCACTTCATTATCCTCCCCCGGTCATTCACCTACCACCCCAAAGCGGGCGGCAGGGGGCGCGGTAAGATGCCGCGACAGTGGACAGACCGACCTTCCGACCGTACCTGCCCAGATGTCTCGTGGCGGACAACCGACCCGAAGGACCCCGGCCACCATGGACCCTTTTTTACCCCGATCTATCGGGTCAACCCAAAATTCTTTTTTTATTTTCCCAAAGATAGTAAATAATTTAGCTTAGAAAAAAAGCGAATATGAATTTTAAACACCCCCCCCTCAGTCCAGAGCGTCGGTACGCAAGCACCTAGCACCTCGCACTGGGCCCCATCGGGGGTGCAATCGACCGTCGTCTCCACCGACTTCCTTCGCCAGTAAGCGTGTCGCGGACGAGAAGCGAAACGACCCTCCCGCGGGCTCCTATTGAATCGTAGCGGCGCATACGCAATTCCCCGACTCTACCCTGCGAGAGCTCGATCCTGGGCACTGACGGACGTATGTATGGGAGAAAGAGTCTACGTTAGAATGGCCAGTTAACCAGGCGAAGTCTGGGGAATGGAGAGGCACGGGTCAACAATTAGGTTGAGAATTTTGGAAAGCGCTTTGGAGTGCGGTCACTTCGCGAGCAGATGCGCAGCGCGAGAACAAGGATTTATTGCCAGGGCACTGGTTTGAAACGCAACCCTGAGAGGGAGTTGACTGTTGGTGTCAAACCATATCGCCATTCTCCCAACACCTTCCATTCCGCCGCCTTTAAAAGGTGGCAATTATTGCAGGGGATTCGGGGACGGCAATGCGAACAGGAGAAGATTAACAACGAATGAGAGGAAAGGGGGCGGCGAGGCAAACGAAAAGGGTAGAGAACCGGGCGACGAGCGTGCCCTGACATTAAAATATTGAAAGCTATCTGAGCCACTGCTGCACTGGGACGACCAAAGCTCACATTCACCCAGGATCAAATGAGTTGTGGTATTGTCTTACACTTGTAAATACACGCCAGATCATAGTAGCCAAAGGCGTCGAGACTCCGATGTGGAAGACGTCATGGGGCCAAGGCACCTGATGGTGGAGCCGGATTGGTCCAAAATGGGACGTCGCTTTAACCAACCAGATAGCGGATTAGCCAGCCACGGGGTGGGAATTCCGTACTTGAAACTACCTTCCCTCTAGTACGTAAAGTCGGGGACCGCCGATATGCAAGGTGCAGCACAATTGACGACCTGTGGTATTGCCGTGTCCGATTCGAAAGTAACAAAGGACACTTCGGTCTTGATTGGCGAAACGGACTACATTTGTGAAGAACCGCAAAAGCGGTACAAGCTCAAACCGACCTCACCGAAAGACCCTTCACAAACATATTGTAAACAACAGACACAGCCCTTCCTCCCTATTAGTCATTCTCAACCCCCCCCCCCCGACCTCCGTAGTTTGTTTGTCTGCAAGGACTGGGTTGGAGTCTGGGACAGACCTCTCATTGACAATAATATGTGAACTGCATCGTCATCCAGCCTCGAACTGTCGCTGCAGAATCATATGATTCTCTCTTGGTTGCGCAAAGGAGGGGGAGGGAGTGACCGGGGACCGTTCCTGCATGATGCTTCGAAGCGCGTTTGCTCGCTGAATCTTCACGCGAGGAGGCTATCCGCGACAGCGGGACAGACCGACCCTCCGACCGTATTACCCGCCCAGATCTCTATTACGGTGGCGTACAACCGACCCGAAGGACCCCGGCCACCATGGACCCTTTTTTACCCCGATCTATCGGGTCAACCCAAAATTCTTTTTTTATTTTCTTAAAAATAGTAAATAATTTATCTTAGAAAAAAAGCAAATACGAATTTTACCCCCCCCCCCAGTCCAGAGCGTCGGTACGCAAGCACCCCATCGGGGGTGCAATGGCAGCCCTATAAATGTTAACACTCCTGATGTCGCTTCGTCGCCCCCCATCTCTACAGCGTCTCTTAGTTCGGATTCACGTCACTCAGTCCCCTCGAGCCTTCTTTCCTCCCACCCTCGTCTCACATGCATGTTGCTCTCCCAATATAACCCACCCTTCTTCCGACTCTGGTTTCTGACCTCTCTCCGAACGTTGCTAGCCTGGGTCCACCAACTCCTTCGGCTCAACACAACCACGACATCAGCCCCTTCACCGCTCAAATCAGATGTCAAAACGTCATTACCATTCCCCTTTCAACGAACGGGTGTCGTTCCTCGACCCATCTTCGTTCGACACCCTCTGCTTCAGCCCAGCCATAAGCGCTACTACCCAGAGACCAGAGCATTTACAAGCAAGCCATCACATCACCCCCCTCGAGGAGAGATCCTTGATTTTGGGAACGGACCTCCGGCTCCAGGGCAGGCTAGTTTTCGAACCGTGAGTAATTCGATCTCTGCCTGAACGCGACGAGGATCAGAGCCAGAGCCCATCTGAAGCACGGCCTCCACCATCCTAGAGCTTAACGTTGACCTGCTTTAATTTGACTCGAACCTTTCGGCAGCTTCCACCCAATTTCACATCTCTCGAGGACGGAACCCCGACGTTGCCCCAATACGCGCAGACTGCCCCGGCTTCGCTGAGCCACTTCCACCTTCACCCCGCAGCCCCACCGCTAAGCAATGAAATAGTCATTCCTCCATCCTTCGCTCATCGCCTAGCCTGTGAGTAGGCATAGTTGAGGAGGGACTAAGGTTCACAGACACTCATGCTTTGGTCCATCTCTCGGTTCAGGGGCTTCCCGATGGCCGAGCGTTGCCCCCCTTCTCACCTACCCGTACCAGTACACCATCATGTGGAACTATGAGCCTCAGGATGATAGGTCGTCCATCACTGACAGCATGGTGTCACACCCGGCCGAAGAAATGGGGAACCCTCATTCCCTGGAGCCATTCACTCAGTCCCAGCCGTCAACGCACGTGCCTCGAGTATCCGACTCCAGCCCGTTATATACGACATATTTCATCCCTGCAGAGCCCTCCTTAATAGGATGTGTTGAGGAGCCGAAAGGACGCCCCTTTTGCACGGGTGGTTATAGCGACGTCTATCGATGCGGCGTCCGATTTTCTACACTTACGGAAGGACTACCTACCGAGGTAAGCCTCTGCATGACTATAACGATCTAAAAGGTGCTCTTACAAAGAGTCTACCATGTTATACTAGGTCGCGGTAAAAGTCCTTCGGTCTGTCTGGATGAGCAACCGAACCGAGGCCGACGCGGATGAGCGCAAGCAACGGGTCCGTTTATCTTTGCTGCCGTCCGGCTGTTTGGTATAAATCCATTTACCAAGTTTTACTCTTAGAGGTTTATGCAGGAAGTCATAACCTGGCTTGGTCTACCAAAACACCCAAACATCGTTCCCCTCATCGGCTGGACTTGGACACCAAATCTTTCGTTTATATCTCCTTGGTACAAGCAAGGAAATTTAGATGGTCACTTGAAGACTCTTTCTGATGCTCAGCGGATACGTGTTGTACGTTAAAGCGTTGGCAGTCCTCGACATCGCGTCCGCTGATAGCAGGTTTTCTCTACCGCAGCTCCTTGGACTAGCGAAAGGACTCGGGTGTTTGCACTCTCGAACGCCACCCATAGTTCACGGGGATCTCAAACCTGTAGGTCCTTGTTGTCTATTAGTTCTTGAAGATCACTTACCCGAGAATATGCCATAGGAGAATATTTTAATGTCCGACTCGGGAGATCCTCTTTTGGCCGACTTTGGTCTGTCGACGATCCTGGGTGAGGAGAGAATGTACACTTCCTCCCATCGCGTAGGAGGAAGCTTGCCGTGGATGTCTCCCGAGCAAATGATCGAGGGGTCGAGGTCTTGCCAGAGCGACATTTATAGCTTTGGAAGCCTGGCGTTTACGGTAAATAACTTTCCTTCCAATCTCCCTCCCTGACGTTCAACCCGCTGAAAACCTGTGGGGCGGGTCGCTTCTTTTCTCCAGGTAATGACTGGAGAACTACCGCACGCTGGGCTTCCGGGTGGTCAAATTATGCTCAGGGTCTGCAATGGCAAGGATCCAGTGGAAGACTGGAGCAAATACCCTCGGCTCCAAGGGCCGATCAAGAGCCTCTTAAGCGAGTGTTGGTCTCGGTCCCCCGACGCCAGGCCTTCCATTTCAACGATCGTCCGACGATTAACCACCCTCCTCAAATCAAGCGAGTTTGAAATGAACGACTAGAGATTTCAGCTATTTACCGCCTTCGCAGATTTCCTTCGGATTTCTGTTCCATAAATGGACGATCCAATAAAACACGGCTGCTGGATTCGGGTCATGCTCCGGAGGTTTCTTTTGTCTATCTACTTGGTTAATATGCGAGATTCGTCCGCCGCGCCGTCCTGTTACACCTTTGAACTCTGTAGCAACACTCTATTATCTCACATGCCGTGATATCCCATCGTAGCACCCTCGCCATGGAATGCACAATATATGTGTGTCATATGGTACGTTCAGTTGTTGATATGGACTTACTGGACAGCAAATCAGCTTCAAAGGGTGTGAGTTCAAGCGCCTCAAGCGCCGCCACTCACTGGCAGCCGCCGGGAGTCGTCTCGCTGGTGTAGAAAGACCTCCTCTCTTCTCCATCCCAGTTCTCGCGCACATCCTCTACAGTTAACTAGGAGACTCGATAGGACCGAACGGTACCGTATATATACTCGAGGTTCAAGTTTGTTTGAACGCTTTCTTTTCTAAGGTTGAGCCGGCTCTGTGCGTGGAGGACCAGGATGTCATTTAGCCGTGACCGTTTGAAACGAAACCTGACCACAACACTGTGACGCTTCCCAACCGCCTTGTCCGCAGAACCCCTGTACCTGCAGTGACTGATCAATATCGGTCGCTGACCAAAAGGGCGCCGACAATCTCATCTTACCACTGACGATACGGTTTGATCCATGGACGAACCATTCTCCAACGGTCGAGAACTTGATCCCAAAGAGTTGGTTCGTTTTCCCACCCAGAGTCCCCCCGGAAAGAATGCGTGGTGCTGTCAAGACTGACATATTTGATCACAAGAAAAAGGTGCTTGAATCCCTATCGGACTATTATATCTCGATGCGTCGAATTACGCTTCGGGAAACTACGCTCGGCACAGGCGGGTTTGGGACGGTACGGCTTGCTGACCTTCGCTCGCGCTTCTTAGCAAAGTTTTGGGAGAAGCCAGTCACCGTAGCCGTAAAGGAACTTCATGCAGCGGGGACGGGAGCAGCGCTGAGAACCGCATTTGTAAGCCTAGGATTTTCCTATCGTTCACATACTCGGCTGTTGATTTTCCTCCTCAATCAGAGACTTGCCCAGAGAGATGAAGGTCTGGGCTTCTTGCAGGCATCCAAATGTCCTGGAATTCTTGGGACTCCATCTCAGCAAAGACTTTAAAATGGTTTACTTCGTATTTCCATACATGAAGAATGGCAACGTGAAGGATTGCCTCCTTCTGGAAGCGCCACCGCTGAAGTACAGGCTAGGACTAGTTACGTCATCCTTTGCTTCTTGCCTTCTCTGCACAATTAACACGAGTGTTGTAGATAATTGATACCGCGAAGGGCCTCGATTATCTCTACACAAGAGAGCCGCCGATTGTACATGGGGACCTAAAATCGGTGCGTCAAGGCCGCAGACCCTAACTACTTTTCATTTACTCGCTGCTTGCTTCTTGGTTCGTATTGGGACGGAAATGGTTAAACTTACTCGTTTGAAACGGTGAAAAGGCATTACCTTCTGACTTCGGTCTTGCTACGGTGAAGCAAGACCAACCGACCGGACTGAGTGCGAGCAAAGGGTTTAAGGGACGCGTTTGATACTCTAGCCCGGAGACTTTGAATGACGGGCAAAGGGAACTCCCAAGCGATATATGGTCGTGGGGATGTCTCGCTCAGGAGGTAGGTGGGAGGGATACATTATGTCTCTGACGAGTCCAACAAAGAGTATCAACGTGCATTCTAGGATAGATAATGACAGACAAGAAACCTTATCACGAATTCAAAAGCGACCCACAAGTAATAATGCTGACCTGTGGACCAGAACCGTATCGGAAATCCCCGGAGCTATCAGATACCGGCTCCGTACAGCTCTCTCTACTCAAGTTGCTCAGGAAGTGCAGGAACTTTTAAATCGAAGGACGACCGAATTCAACGATGTGCCTCAACCAAGTACAGCTGATTCGTTCGGGTACATTCTCTCCCGAGAGTAGTAGCGACCGACCTGATCATCCGTCTAGGATTAGCGGCGGATCATACCATCCGTCAACTAATTCTCAACCCACTATAACACGTCTGGCGACCGCAATACTCGGGACCAGCGCTCTGCGCGACCCTGCTGAGGAATCATCAAACCCTTTAGAACAAATCTTACCTACTCTCTCCATCTCGGAGCCAAGTCAGGGTTCACGTATACCCGGTGCTGAGACTGTAACCAAAGGCGGTGTTCAGCTGTTAGAACCCTTCTACGCACCAAGCTCGGGACCCATTCAAGAAGAGCATGGTTCCCTTCCCGACGCTGACCATGGCACTCAACAAGGACCGGCGCAACTCGGTGATGAGGAGGATCTGGCCTCGCCAATGCTCGGGCGATTATCAGGTTACGACACAACATCTTCCAGCGAACTCGATACATGGTCTTTCAGGGCCCACGAGTCCTGGTTCTTTGGCCCTCACCCAGAGCGTGAACCTCTAGGTGACCTTCACTTCTTTGGGAGGAGCCCATATAATGCTAACTTCACCACCATGACTTATGAAGTTTATTATGTAGCTTCAACCCCACGCAGACCGACTTCTCCGTGGGCGTTTCGAGCCGTTTCTCGCCCGCCAAACTGCCCCCCTACCACAACCACATCCCTGTCCTCTAGCAGCGTCTCATCCCTGTCCTCGTATGACTCGGCCTTGGAGGAGTCTGATAGTCAGGTTTCGGGTCCGGGCAGCCACTTCCGGACGGGGGAGCGTACGAGCTCCCAGGTGTTGGCGACTTTGCGCACCACGTATGCTCGACTACGGTCCATCATCGCCGCTTTCATTGGACATATCAACTTCCAGTCTCGCCTCTCGGACGATTCGAGCATAAGGCAGCTGATTGATGCGGCTTGCCTGATCATCGAGCCGGTTCGCTACCTCTGGTGTTTGGCTGATGCGTTAGAGGGACATTAGGGTATTCGCAAAGCCAAACCACGGGGAATGGCCCTGCTCAAACAAGCCTGTGGGACTCTAGATAGGACAAAAAATGAAATTATGGGGGGTGTGATGGACATTTTGGTCGATGAACCGATCGTGTGGTAAAACCAGGGTCCTGCTGACCCCAACTGGCACGTTGGAAGCGTGCGGGGAGTGTTTCAAGGTTTTATCAAATGTGCCTCAAGACTAAAAATGATGAATACGAGTTCGTGATCAACATCGACTTCGTCCCATTGAGCGAAACATTGGCTAGGCTATGACTACCAAGTCGCCGGCACGCTGACTTGAGATGCTAACAGCGGCGGTGGCAGAGTATATAGCTGGGAGAGGTGTTAAGCCTATGCTGAGAGCTTGTGGCGGCATAACGGGGTCTTATATTGTTGTGCGGGCGGACTTTTCTACACGCATTAAGGCGAGAGGTTAGGAGACGAATCTAGGACTTTTCATTCAATGTCTTTGCACGTCGACGCCTAACAAATATATAATTTCCAGCATTGCTGTCCACTGTCGTATTCTTGCATCGTTCTCTTTTTCACTTCCTGGTGAACGCCATGGTTAACCGCGATAAGTCCGGCCCCTGGGCGCGCGGAACATGCGCGTCACAGCCATCGAACTTGCGTACGCGATTCGATGGAGCTAGATGCTTACAGCCGGTAGTCTCTTCAGAGTGGTTGCCGAGAAGATGGTGCGGTGCGGTGCGGTGGACTATTTCTCGATGCAGAACTGGATAAGTATATCGTGTCATTTGATAAAAAAGGAGCATGTGATGCGTGCGCGCCAGCTTAAGGTGCCATATCAGGGTCCACAGGAGAGACAGTATGGGAGAGTGGAGGGGCGGAGTGACGGGGGGAACTGTTTCTGAATGAGGTAGATGGGGGGAGGGGGGAGGTGCACGCTACGGAGAAGGGAAGGGGGGAAGTGCACGTTACGATGAAGGGAAGGGGGGAAGTGCACGTTACGATGAAGGGAAGCGGGGAAGTGCACGTTACGATGAAGGGAAGCGGGGAAGTGCACTTTACGATGAAGGGAAGCGGGGAAGTGTTACCGAGAAGGGAAGGGGGCAAGTGCACTTTACCGAAAAGGGAAGGGGGCAAGTGCACGTTACGATGAAGGGAAGGGGGGAAGTGATGCCGGAACCGATCGGCAACTTGAACTCAGGGTCCCCGGGATTGGAAATCGGGATGTTGTGGGTCCCTCCAGGCAAAAAAGCCCATGCCACCTTTATAAAATGAACCACGACCTTGATGTCGCTTCGTCGCCTCCCATCCCTACAGCTCATCTCTTAGTTCGGACTCAGGTCACTCAGTTCCCTCAAGCCTTCTTCCTTTCCTCCCACTTGCGTCTCACATGTTGCTCTCCCGATTTAACCTACCCTTCTTCCAACTCTGGTTTCTGACATCTCTCCGAACATTGCTCGCCTGGGTCCACCAACTCCTCCGGCTCAACACAACCGCGACTGCAACCCCTCCACAGCTTAAATCAGATTTCAAAACGTCATTACCACTCCCCTTTCAACGAACGGGTCCTCGACCCATCTTCGTTCGACACTCTCTGCTTCAGCCCAGCCATAAGCACTACTACCCAGAGACCAGAGCACTTCCAAGCAAGCCATCACATCATCCCCTTCGAGAATTATACGGGGAGATCCTTGATCTTGTGAACGGACCTCCTCAGGCCTGGAGCCATCGATCAGGGGAGGCGAGGTTTCGAACCGTGAGTAATTAATTTGATCTCCGTCTGAATGTAATGACGAAGGAGCCAGTATCTGGAGCACGGCCTCCACCATCCTGGAGCTCGACGTTGACCTGCTTTAATTTGGCTCTTTCCTTTCCACAGTTCTCACCTGATTTCACATCTCTCGAGGATGGAAGCCCGACGGTGCCCCAATACGCGCAGACCGCCCCGGCTTCGCTGATCCACTTCCACCTTCACCCCGCAGCTCTACCGCTAAACAATGGAATAGTCATTCCTACATCCATCGCTCGTCGCCCAGCCTGTGAGTAAGCATGATTGAGGAGTGAATAAGATTTAAAGACACTAATGGTTTGGTGCATCGCTCGTTTCAGGGACTTCCCCATGGCCTAGCGTTGCCCCCGTTCTCACCTTCCCGGCCCAGTACACCATCGTATGGAATTATGAGCCTAAGGATGATAGGTCTTTCTTCGCCGACAGCATGACGTCACACCTGGCCGAAGAAATGTGGAACCCCCATTCCCCGGAAGCATTAATGCCGTCAACGCACGTGACTCGAGTATCCGACTCCGGCCCGTTATATACGACCTATTTCGTCCCTGCAGAGCCTTCCTTACTGGGCTGTGTTGAGGAGCCGAAAGGACGCCCTTTTTGCACAGGTGGTTATAGCGACGTCTATCGATGCAGCGTCCGATTTTCTACACCGTCGGAAGCACTACCTAACAAGGTAAGCCTCTGCATGACAATAACGATCTAAAAGATGCTTGTATTCAAAGTCGAACATGTTATACTAGGTCGCGGTAAAAGTCCTTCGATCTGTCTGGTTGAGCAACCGAAGCGAGGCCGATGCGAATGAGCGCAAGCAACGGGTCCGTTTATCTTACTGCGGCCCGACAGTTTGGAATAAATCCATTTACCAAATCTTACTCTTAGAGGTTTATGCAAGAAGTCATAACCTGGCTTGGTCTACCAAAACACCCAAACATCGTTCCTCTCATCGGCTGGACTTTGACACCAAATCTTTCGTTTATATCTCCTTGGTACAAGCAAGGAAATTTATATGGTCACTTGAAAAACCTTTCCGATTCTCAGCGGATACATGTTGTACGCTAGAGCGTTGCTGTATTCTCGATATCGCGTCCGCTGATAGCAGTTTTTCTCTTCCTCAGCTCCTTGGACTAGCCAAAGGACTCGAGTGTTTGCACTCTCGAACGCCACCCGTCGTTCACGGGGATCTCAAACCCGTAAGTCCTTGTTGTCTATCAGTTCTTACACACCGCTTACCCGAGAGTATGCCGCAGGAAAATATTTTAATGTCCGACTCGGGAGACCCCCTTTTGGCCGACTTCGGTCTGTCGACAATCCTGGGTGAGGAGAGAATGTATACTTCCTCCCATCGCGTAGGAGGGAGCTTGCCGTGGATGTCGCCCGAGCAAATGATCGAAGGGTCGAGGTCTTGCCAGAGCGACATCTATAGCTTTGGAAGCCTGGCGTTTACGGTAAAGAACTTTCTTTTCTAATCTCCCTCCCTGAAGTTTAACCCACTGAAAACCTGTGGGGCGGATCGCCTCTTTTCTCCAGGTAATGACTGGAGAACTACCGCACGCTGGGCTTCCGGGTGGTCAAATTATGCTCAGGGTCTGCAATGGCAAGGATCCAGTGGAAGACTGGAGCAAATACCCTCGGCTCCAAGGACCGATCAAGAGCCTCTTAAGCGAGTGTTGGTCTCGGTCCCCCAACACCAGGCCTTCCATTTCAACGATCGTCCGACGATTAACCACCCTCCTCAAACCAAGCGAGTTTGAAATGAACGACTAGAGATTTCAGGTATTTACCGCCCTCGCAGATTTCCTTCGGATTTCTGTTCCATAAATGGGCGATCCAAAAAAAAAAAAAAAACACGACTGCTGGATTCGAGTCATGCTCTGGAGCTTTCTTTATCTATCTGCTTGATTGATATGCGAGATCCGTCCGCCGCGCCGTCCTGTTGCACCTTTGAACTCTGTAGTAACACTCTATTATCTCACGCGTCGTAATATCCAATCGTAGCACGCAATTGCCACGGAATACAATATATGTGTGTGGTATGGTACGTTCGATCGAGGCAAGTTTGAAGGAACGGACGAACAACCCAAGGAGAGAGCCCTGCTTGATCAGACAGCGTAAAGACTGCCTGCTCTTTGCACCTGAGGTTGGGGAGAAAATATAGTTGCAGCGCCATTTCACTTCGACCCTGCTTGCGCTAGAGGATGAATGAGGTTCCAATGAACGGGTTGAAATTTGAGTCAACAACCTCTTGGTCCAAGGTGGGGTACAATGCGATCAAGACCAGGCCAGCTCGGTTGGCTTCCAGGCAGCTACGTCTGCGGTAGGCGGGAAGGTCGTGGAAGAACCAAATTTCACGGCTCGGCCCGTTCTGGCTCATCAAGGGTATTTCCCGCCTATAGAGGTCATAATTAAGCCTAAAATCGACGTAATATAAGCGTTCCTATAATATATAGCTGTCATGGAGTTAGAAATAGCTCAAAATAATGAATATTTATGGCAAGAACTCGTCGTAGTCGATCTTGAGCAACTCCTTCCGATCGGAAGAGATGCTGACAAATTCGTTTGGTCACGGCGCCGAAGCAGGGTCCTACGCCCAGCCCTTCAGCCCCACTACCAAACGGCGTCGTCGCCGCCGACCACGGCGATTGCAGCGTCCACCGTCGTCGTCGTCGTCATCGTCATCAGTAACATCCGTGATGGAATTCACTCCATTTATTGTCATTCTCTACACATATGTACATTCAATACATGTCACATATTCTTCAAATGGGACATAGTGCAATGGCTCCCTTGTATGGTCGATGTCACTGACGAGCCGACGACCACAACGACGACCGTCGACACTCCTGTTGCCGCAGTTGGTGGTGACAACGCCATTTTGGTGGTGGGGGTGAAGGGCTGGGCGTAGGACCCTGCTTCGGCGCCGTGACCAAACGAATTTGTCAGCATCTCTTCCGATCGGAAGGAGTTGCTCAAGATCGACTACGACGAGTTCTTGCCATAAATATTCATTATTTTGAGCTATTTCTAACTCCATGACAGCTATATATTATAGTAACGCTTATATTACGTCGATTTTAGGCTTAATTATGACCTCTATAGGCGGGAAATACCCTTGATGAGCCAGAACGGACCGAGCCGTGAAATTTGGTTCTTCCACGACCTTCCCGCCTACCGCATACGTCTATGCCAACACAACTAGCTTTACAACGGCGGAAGAATATGCCAGGTCCACTTCCATGGCGTATTCTGCGTGTGTTGTCGATATGGACTTGTTGGACAGCAAATCCGCTTCAAAGGGTGCGAGTTCAAGGGTTTCAAGCGCCACTACTAGCTGCCGGGAGTCGTCTCACTGACGTAGAGAGACCTCCCCTCTTCTCCGTCCCAGATCTCGCGCACATTCTCTACGGCGGACTTGTTAATAAAGGGAAGCTGGTGTCATAACAAGGGTCTTGGTGGACCCAGGACTGCTTCTTTACATCGTCGCACACGGGTGACGGACGAGTACATGGTTTCCAGCGGTATCGTATACTCGAGGTTCAAGCCTGTTTGAACGCTTTCTTTTCTACATTGATGCGGCTCCGTGCGCCGGAGGACCAGGATGTCATTAGCCGTAACCGTTCGACGCGGGAAACGAAGCTGTCCACAACACTGTGACGCTTCCCAACCGCTTTGTCCGCAGAACCCCTGTACCTGCAGTGACTGATCAATATCGGTCGCTGAACAAAGGGCACCGACAATATCATCTTGCTAGTGACCATACAGTCTGATCCATGGAGGAACCATTCTCCAACGGGCGAGAACTTGATCCTAAAGCGTTGGTACGTTTCCCGCTCAGATTTCCCCCTGGAAGAATGCGCGGTGCGGTCTGGACTTACATATTCGACCACAAAGAAAAATGTGCTTGATTCTCTATCGGAATACTCTATCTCGATGCGTCGAATTACGCTTCGGGAAACTACGCTCGGCGCAGGCGGGTTCGGGACAGTAAAGCTTGCTGACCTTCGCTCGCGCTCCTTAGCGAAGTTCTGGGAAAAGCCAGTCACCGTAGCCGTAAAGGAACTTCATGCAGCGGGGACGGGAGTGCCGCTGAGAACCGCATTTGTAAGCCCAGGATTTTTCTACCGTTCACATACTCGGTTATTGAATTCCTCATCAATCAGCGACTTGCCAGGGAGATGAAGGTCTGGGCTTCTTGCAGGCACCCAAATGTCCTGGAATTCCTGGGATTTCATCTCAGCAAAGACTTTAGAAAGGCTTACCTCGTATCGCCGTACATGAAGAATGGCAACGTGAAGGAGTACCTCCTTCGGCAGGCACCACCGCTGATGTACTGGTTAAGACTAGTTGCGCCATCCTTTACTTCGTGCCTTCTCTGTACAACTAACACGAGTGTTGCAGATTATAGACACCGCGAAGGGCCTCGATTATCTCCACAGAAGAGATCCGCCGATAGTACACGGGGACCTTAAATCGGTGCGTTGGGCCTGCAGCCCCAATTGAACGACAACTTGACCCGGCATGAAGCTGGGTCCGTAACCGCTAGATACTTACTCGCAAATTGCTTCCTGTTATCCATTGGGACTGTGCATAGTTAAACGTACTCGTCGACAATGACCGGAAAGCGCTGCTTTCTGACTTCGGTCTAGCAACGGCGAAGCAAGACCAACCAACCGGACTCAGTACGAGTGAAGCGTTCAAGGGAAGCGTTCGATACTCTAGCCCAGAGACTTTGAATAACGGGCAAAGGGACCTCCCAAGTGATATATGGTCTTGGGGATGTCTCGCTAAGGAGGTGGGTGGAAAGGCCAGCAATCTATTACCACGAGTTAAACAAAGAGAACTAACGCCCATTCTGGGATAGATGATGACGGGAAAACAACCTTATTACGACTGCCAAAGCGACCCACAAGTGATACTCCTGATCTGTGGACCGGAAGA
The DNA here is from genome assembly GCA_019633465.1 of Tulasnella sp. 417. Taxonomy (NCBI): domain Eukaryota; kingdom Fungi; phylum Basidiomycota; class Agaricomycetes; order Cantharellales; family Tulasnellaceae; genus Tulasnella; species Tulasnella sp. 417. Next base: position 15,654 of record WSTY01000143.1, read on the forward strand.
TTATCGCAGATCACCAGAGCTATCATCCAGGCGCCCTTTGGTTCTGTCTTTACTCGAATTGCTCAGGGAGTGTTGGAGTTTTGAGGCCGAAAGACGACCGACTTCAGCGATGTGCCTCAACAAAGTACAGGTGATTCATTCAGGTATGCATTCTTTTCACTAGTTGTCTGCCCGACCTGATCGCCTCTCTATAAACAGCCGCAGAAAATGCCGTGCCCAAACCAATCACTGAATTCCCTATAACACATGCGGTGACCACAAAACGCGAGATCAGCACTCTAATTACCGGTGCAGAGAGACTATCTAGTCCTATAGTACGAACCCGAACTACTAAATCCATCTCCGAGCCAAGCCAGGTCTCCCTCACACCCGGAGCTGAGACTGGACCCGTACGCTATGTTCAACTGTTAGAGCCCCAACACACACCGAACCCGGGACCGAGTCAAGGAGAGCATGGTTCCTTTTCTCCCGATCTCAACCACCAGCCATTCGGAGGAACCCCAACCTGGGATCGCCAGATTGGACGTGCCCAACACGCTCGCCATCGTGACGAAGAACAAAGCCTGAGGGTCTACGACGGATCGCCGTACGATGGCCATAACTCTCACTCAGCTCGTTGGCCCTCTGATTGGCATTCGCGCCCTGCAAGCGAACCTCACCAATTGGCGCCATCATCCACACCCGTTTACGATGTGGACCACGTCACTGCACTGTATGACTTTGACCCCCAGCCCGGGGAGACAGACAGGTTGAATTTCCAAGCAGGAGAAGTCATACGCGTCCTCACTCGGGATCCAACGGGTTGGTGGTACGGAGAATTAGACGGTCGGATCGGTTGGTTTCCGGGCAGCTACGTCTGTGTTGACGCAACTCGCTTTCCGAAGGAGGAAGAAACCGAAAGCTCCGGCCCCATGGCGGATCATGCTTGTATTGAAGTTACGGACCTGTGGGACAACAGATCCGTTCCAATGGCGTGTTCAAGCATCTCAATCGTCGGGTTGACTTGGTGGCGCAGAGAGCCCTCTCCTCCTCCCCGTGCTGGTTCTCGCACGCATCATCAACAGTCCCCAGCAGGAGGGAGATACCAGTCAAATTACTCAACTAGCAGCGTTTCATCTATGTCTTCGTACAACTCGGCATCGGAGGAGTCTGACGACCAGGTTTCGGATCCGGACAGGGACTTCCTGTCTGGGGTGTGTAGGAGCCCCCAAGCTTTGGCGACTTTGCGCACCGCGCACGCTCGACTACAGTCCATTATCGCCACTTTAATCGGACACGTCAACTTCCATTCTCGCTCCTCGGACGCTTCGAGCAAAATCCAGCTGATTGAAACGGCTCGCATGATCGCCGAGCCAGCTCGCTACTTCTGGTGTTTGGCTGATGCATTGGATGGACACCGGGGCATCGGCAAAGCCAAACGACGGGAAGTGGCCACCGCGAAACAAGCCTGTAAAACCCTAGACTGGAGAACGGGTGAAATTATGGAAGCTTTGAACGACGTTTTAGCCGATGAACCGACCATTTCGGAGGACGGTGATAAAACCAGGACCCTGGAGGCCGCGACTGGCGCGTTGGCGGCTTGCAGACAGTGTGCTAAGGCTTTAAAAAGGTGCCTCAGAACCAAGACCGAGTTTGTGATCAACATCGACTTCGTCCCTTCGAGCGTAACACCGATTCGCCTGTGACCACGCATCGATCCGCCACCCGGCACGCCCCGAAATCAGTTGCTTTCTGCGCAAGGTCATCTTCACTCCAATGGGCCTGGTCGCACGATCCTTCGGTTCGTCCCGAGAACCATGCTGCTTCGACCCCCGGCGAGCAGCTCTAGCGAAGGAAGGTGTTTCCGACGTAACGCTCACTCGGGTTCCGGCGGAGGATACTCAGTTGGGAGAGATGTTTACGCTTGATATTTGCGGTTAGCTGAGAGTCTACGGCGATGTATCCACCTGCGGGTTCATTGTGGCAGGGTTCTGGCCGAGTCTCATATTGTTGTGCGGTGGACTTGTCCATGCTTTAGGAAGCCGGCGGCACGGTCTATGGGCAGGGAACTTTGATGTCGTTGCACGCTGACGCCTAACACGTAGATACTTTCTAATCGTACCGTCCAGTACAGTATGATGCTGCCCTGTGTATCGAGGACCGGGATGTAGGGCCCCTCCATTCGACGCAGGAAAACGAAGACCCTTTCACCCAGCGAATTGTCCACTTGCAGTGCCTGGTCAAGAAGCCAATATTGCTCGTCAATCAAAACCGCGCATAATACCATCTTTCTACCGACCGTACAACTCGATCAATGGATAACCTATTCTTCAATCCTCGAGATGTTGATTCCAAAGCATTGGTACGTTGACCAGTCCGACCCGACCCTCTCCAGGGAGAATACGTTGTGTAGCCAACACTAACATGTTTGACCACAAGAAAAATGTACTTGAATCTCTATCGGATCACTCTATTTCGATGCGCCGAATCACCCTTCGCGAAATTACGCTCGGTATTGGGGGGTTTGGGATAGTGAGACTCGCCGACCTTCGTTCGCCCTCGTTAGCGAGGTTCTGGGAGAGGCCAATCACCGTCGCCGTAAAGGAACTTCATGCAACGGGGACGTAAGTGCCTCTGAGAACCGCATTTGTAAGCTCAGGAGCTTCCTAACTTCCACATACTCGGAGGTTAAATCACCTCCGCAACTAGAGACTTTCCAGGGAGATGAAAGTCTGGGCTCCTTGCAAGTACCCAAATGTCTTAGAGTTCCTGGGATTTCATCTCAGCAAAGACTTTAGAAAGGCTTAACTCATATCTCCGTATATGAAGAATGGCAACGTGAGGGACTACCTCATTCGGGAGGCACCACCGCTGAACGACCGGCTAGGACTAGTTACGTCGTCCTTTGCTCCCTGCCTTTTCTGTACAACTCACACGAATGTTGCAGGTACTAGACACCGCGAACGGTCTCGATTTTCTCCACCGAAGAAATCCGCCGATAGTGCACGGGGACCTTAAATTGGTGCGTTGGAGCTGCAGCTCCCATCGAACGACAATTCGACTCCGCATGAAACTGGGTCCATAATCGCTCGCTGCTTACTCGTTTATTGCTTCTTGTTATTTTTATTGGGGCCGTGTTTAGTTAAACGTACTCGTCAATAACAACAGGGGAGCGTTGCTTTCCGACTTCGGTCTCGCAAAGGTGAAGCAAGACACGCCAACTGGACTCAGCACGAGTAAAGGGTTCAAAGGAACCTTTAGATATTCCAGTCCGGAGGTTTTGAATGGTGCAAAGGGAATGTCCGAGCGATGTATGGTCTTGGGGATGTCTCGCTCAGGAGGTGAGTAAGAACGTCAGTGTGATACAAGTATGCGTCGAGGTTAACCAAAAGTGCCAACGCACATTCTGGGGTAGATGATGACAGACAGGCAACCTTATTACGAGTGCCAAATCGAGCCACAAGTAATACTGCTGATCTGTGGACCAGAAGATTATCGCAGATCACCGGAGGTATCCGACACCAACTCTATGTTTCTTTCTTTAGTCGATTTGCTCAGGGAGTGTTGGAATTTTGAGGCCGAAAGACGACCGACTTCAACGATGTGCCTCGGCCAGGTGCAGCTGATTCATTCAGGTATACATTCTCTCCTAATAGTAACGTCGACCGACCTAATCGTCACTCCACAAATAGCTAAGGAAGATACCATCGCCCAACAAATCTACCAATCCACTATATCAGTTACGACGACCACAACGCTCAGGACCAGCGCTCTGCGTAACCCCGCCGAGGAATCATCAAATCCTTTAGTACAAATTCTACCTACTCTCTCAATCTCGGGGCCAAGTCAGGTTTCCCGCATACCCGGTGCTAAGACTGCACTCGAGCGCGGTGTTCAGCCGTTAGAATCCTACAGCGCACGGAACCCGGGACCGAGTCGGGAGGGGCATGATTCCTCTTCCCGTGACCTGTACACCAAGCGGCCCAGAGTAACCCCAGCACCGGCTCGCCAGAATAGCCATGTCGAAAGCGCTCTCCGAACCCTCGAAGAACGAAGTCAGAGTGCCTACGACGAATTGCCGTACGATCGCTCTAGCTATTATGCAACTGGCATTTCAAACCTTTCCAGCAGAACTCGAGCAACTCCACCCACACCTGTCTACGATCCAGACAATGTCATTGCACTGCATGACTTCACCCCTCAGCCTGGAGAGACGAACACGTTGATTTTAAAAGCAGGAGATGTCATACGTGTCATTGCCCGGGAGCCAACGGGCTGGTGGGCCGGAGAATTGGACGGCCAGATAGGTTGGTTTCCAGGCAGCTTCGTCTTCACCAACGCAACTTCCTTTGCGAGGGCGGTAGAACCTGCAATATCTCACAGCTCGTCGTCTTCCGCTCCTCCTGACGAGTCCGGCCCGAGAATCAGCCAATCTGTTTCAACGTATACGAGTGCAAGCACCGCCTTTATTGTCACCACCAACCCCCCTCAGTCATCTGAGTGGCCTAGAGGGGCCTCTTCCGTTCCTGATGCTCACTCTGACGCCCAACAAGGACCAACGCAACGCTATGACGGCAAGGACCTGGGGTCATCAATGCTCAAGCAATCATCAGATTATGATACAACATCTTCTCGCGAACTTGATGAATGGTCTGCTAGGGTCCGCGAGTCTTGGGCCATGAACCCTCGCCGATGGAGTTTGGGCGGCGAACGGAAGACAATTCCAATATCCCCGGGTCTGCCTGCATATACAGGACACCTTCTCTGCAGTCGGGAGGACCCAGATAGGACTCGCTCCAGCAGGTCTCTTGAAGCTTCCACTAAACACGAGCCAACGGACCGATGGCCCTATCGCGGTGCTTCCGCGCTTTCTCGCCAGCCAGACTACTTCGCTACCAGAGCCCTATCCCTGTCCTCCAGCAGCGTCTCATCCCTGTCCTCATACGACTCGGCATTGGAGGAGCCTGATGGTCAGGTTTCGGACCCGGATAACTACTTCCTGTCTGGGAGTGTACGAGTTCCCGAGCCTTGGCGACTTTGCGCACGGCGCATGCTCAATTACAGTCCACCATTGCCGCTTTCATTGGCTACACCAACTTTCACTCTCGCTTCTCGGCCGCTTCGAGCAAAAATTACTTGATTGAAGCGGTGCGCATGATGATCGATCACGTTCGCTACCTCTTGAGTTTGGCTCATGCATTAGAAGAGGATCGGGGTATCCGTAAAGCCAAGCCACGGGAAATGGCCATCCTCAAGCGAGCCCGCGGAACTCTAGATAGGGGAACAAGTGAAATTACCGAAGCTTTGAAGGACATGTTCGCCGATGAACCGACCGTTTCGGAGGATGATGCTAAAACCAGGACCCTGTTGGTTGCAACTAGCACTTTGCGAGCTTGCGGAGAGTGCGCCAAGGCTTTAAAGACTTGCCTCAAGACCAAGACGGGAGAAGACGAGTTTGTGATCAACATCGTTTTCGTCCGACCAAGCGAAACACCGATTGACACGCGACCACCATCTATCGGGTCTTCTCGAACCTCATCATTCCCATCAAGCAGGCCCGAGTCAGTTGCTCTCCGCCATGATAGTCATCACTCAATAGGCCGACCGAATGTTTCATCGGTTGAACTCGAGGCCGATACCGCCTTGGCCCCCGTCGGCAAAGGCGTACGAAGTTGGGGACCCGCCCACTCAAATGCCCGTCCTGTTCGCAGTGACAGCACTATGCGACGCCCGTTAGAAGCTGCTGCGGGAGACTTGCTAGAAGAAGTTGGCGAGGAGCCCACAGAAGATGGGAAGGAGGCTCCGTCAACATCGCTTAGCCCCATTGCCACGTTGCCCTCATCCCGTTCCTCTAAAAGCACCCGTTTAAAGCGGTTCTTGAACTTTTTTCGGTACTTAAATAATGTTGTCGCACGTCGGCGCCGAACAAAATAGGTAGTTTGCGACCCATGTTGTTCAGAATTGAATCGTTCTTCTATTCTTCCCATAGCCGCCGTGGTTACTTTAATCGCGATACGTCCGGCCCTGGGCGCGGAACACGCACGCCACAGCCATCGAACTTGCGCACGCGATTGGATGGCGCCAGATGATTACAGCCGGGTTCTGCCCTAGTCTCTTCAGAGTGGTTTCCGAGAGTGGTGCGGTGCGGTGCGGTGGGTTGAGAAGCCGGCTGCGCCGTAGAGAGGTCATTGATAGACCTGGGGTTTTATACTTGATGTCGTTGCACATCGGCGCCTAGCAGATTGACGCTTTCTAGGAGTGCTGTCTATTCTCGTATGAGCGCCCTTGAGAAACTGAAGGGTTGTCGCAAGCGGTGAGCTTGGGAAGTGAAGACAGCTTGTAGAAAAGGGGCCTTATGTAATATCTAAAGTGTTATACAGTGTGAGGCTGAGTTTACCATGAAACTCGGACGTTGCGGTGCACCGGGGTCTCTGCTGCGGGATACGGAAATATTTTCCTTCCAACCACTGTGATTGCCCCAATCGGCTCAAACCCAGTCAGTGTTCAGAACGGACAGGCTTCTCATTGACAATATTAATGCAGCATGTGAACCGCATCGTCATATGGCCTCGAACTGTGGCTGCAGAATTATATTATTCTCTTCTTGGTTGGGCAAAGGTGGGGAGGAGTGACGGGGGGATTGTGGGACAAGGGAATCGGAACCGATATCAGGATTGATCAAAAAAATCATATGCATGCATGTATGCACTCGAGGCCCAACCTTCCTTCCTAAAAAGGTATCTATTTGTTTATAGTACCTGTTTTGGGTGTGCCAGGCAAAGGCAAAGGATAGCGAATACCACCTTTATAAAACGAACCCCGACCTTGACACTCTTGATGTCGCTTCGTCGTCCCCCCATCCCTACAGCTCATCTCTTAGTTCGGATTCAGGTCACTCAGTTCCCTCAAGCCTTCTTCCTTCTTTCCTCCCACCCGCGTCTCACATGTTGCTCTCCCGATATAACCTACCCTTCATCCAACTCTGGTTTCTGACATCTCTCCGAACATTGCTCACTTGGGTCCACCAACTCCTCCGGTTCGGCACAACTGCAACAACCCCCCCACCGCTCAAATCAGATGCCAAAAAGTCATTACCACTCCCCTTTCAACGAACGGGTCTCGTCCCTCGACCCATCTTCGTTCGACACTATCTGCTTCAGGCCAGCCATAGGCGCTACTGCCCAGAGACCGGAGCATTTCCAAGCAAGCCACCACATCATCCCCCTCAAGGATTGTACGGAGAGATCCTCGATCTTGGAAACGGACCCCAACGATTAGGGCAGGCTAGGTTTCGAACCGTGAGTAATTCGATCTCTGGCTGATTGCAACGCCGAGAAGGAGCCAGAGCCTATGTGGAGCACGGCCTCCGCCATCCCATAGCTCGACGTTGACCTGTTTTAATTTGGTTCGTTCCTTCCGCCAGCTTCCAATCGATTTCACATCTCTCGAGGACGGAAGCCCGACGTTGCCCCAATACGCGCAGACCGTCCCGGCTTCGCTGATCCACTTCCACCTTCACCCCGCAGCTCTACCGCTAAACGATGAAATAGTCATTCCTACATCCATCGCTCGTCGCCCAGCCTGTGAGTAGGCATGATTGAGGAGTGACTAAGGTTCAAAGACATAATGCTTTGGTGCATCGCTCGTTTCAGGGGCTTCCCGATGGCCCAGCGTTGCGCCCGTTCTCACCTACCCGTACCAGTACGCCATCATACGGAACTATGAGCCTCAGTATGATAGGTCGTTCATCACCGACAGTATGGCGTCACACCCGGCCGAAGAAATGTGGAACCCCCATTTCCGGGAACCAGTAACTCAGCCCCAGCCGTCAACGCACGTGACTCGAGTATCCGACTCCAGCCCATTATATACGACCTATTTCATCCCTGCAGAGCCTTCATTCCTGGGCTGTGTTGAGGAGCCGAAAGGACGTCCCTTTTGCACGGGTGGTTATAGCGACGTCTATCGATGCAGCGTTAGATTTTCTACACCGTCGGAAGCACTACCTACCGAGGTAAGCCTCTTCATGACAATAACGTTCTAAAAGGTGCAGTATAAACAATCTACCATGTTATACTAGGTCGCGGTAAAAGTCCTTCGATCTGTCTGGTTGTGCAACCGAACCGAGGCCGACGCGGATGAGCGCAAACAACGGGTCCGTTTATCTTTGCTGCCGACCGACTGTTTGGAATAAATCAATTAAACAAATTTTACTCTTAGAGGTTTATGCAGGAAGTCATAACCTGGCTTGGTCTACCAAAACATTCAAACATCGTTCCTCTCATCGGCTGGACTTTGACACCAAATCTTTCGTTTATATCTCCTTGGTACAAGCAAGGAAATTTATATGATCACTTGAAGAACCTTTCCGATACTCAGCGGATACGTGTTGTACGTTAAAGCGTTGTTGTATCTGACAATCCTCGACATCGCGTCCGCTGATAGCAGGTTTGCTCTACCTCAGCTCCTCGGACTAGCGAAAGGACTCGAGTGTTTACACTCTCGAACGCCACCCATAGCTCACGGGGATCTCAAACCCGTAGGTCCTTGTTGTCTATTAGTTCTGGAAGACCGCTTACCCGAGAGTATGCCGCAGGAAAATATTTTGATGTCCGACTCGCGAGATCCTCTTTTGGCCGACTTCGGTCTATCGACGATCCTAGGTGAGGAGAGAATGTACACTTCCTCCCATCGCGTAGGAGGAAGCTTGCCGTGGATGTCGCCCGAGCAAATGATCGAAGGGTCGAGGTCTTGCCAGAGCGACATCTATAGCTTTGGAAGCCTGGCGTTTACGGTAAACAACTTTCCTTCCAATCTCCCTCCATGACGCTCAACCCACTGAAAACCTGTGGGGCGGATCGCTTCTTTTCTCCAGGTAATGACTGGAGAACTACCGCACGCTGGGCTTCCGGGTGGTCAAATTATGCTCAGGGTCTGCAATGGCAAGGATCCAGTGGAAGACTGGAGCAAATACCCTCGGCTCCAAGGACCGATCGAGACCCTCTTAAGCGAGTGTTGGTCTCGGTCCCCCGACGCCAGGCCTTCCATTTCAACGATCGTCCGACGGTTAACCACCCTCCTCAAATCAAGCGAGTTTGAAATGAACGACTAGAGATTTCAGCTATTTATCGCCCTCGCAGATTTCCTTCGGAGTTCTGTTCCATAAATGGACGATCCAAAAAACACGACTGCTGGATTCGAGTCATACCTGAAGGTTTCTTTCTCTATCTACTTGGTTGATATGCGAGATCCGTCCTCCACGCCGTCCTGTTACATCTTCGAACTCTGTAGCAACGCCCTATTATCTCATGCGTTGTAATATTTCATTGTAGTATTTTTGTTATGGAATATAAAGTGTGTATGTAGTATGGTATGTTCAATTGGGGCAAGTTTGAAGGAACGGACGAATACCCCTAGTAGAAAGCCAGGCTTGCATTACAGCGTAGGGACTACCTGCTCTTTGCACTTGAGGGTTGGAGAGATAATATAGCTTCAGCGCCATTTCACTTCGACCTCGCTTGCGCTAGAGGATGGATGAGGTTTCAATGAACGGTTTGAAAATGGAGTCGACACCCTCTTGGTCCAAGCTGTGGGGAACGATGCCGACAAGACCAGGCCGGCTTGGTTGGTTTCCAGGCAGCTACGTCTCTGCCAACGCAACTGGCCTTGTGATGGCAAAATAATATGTAAGGTCCGTCCCCCATGGCGCATGATATGGACTTGTTGGACAGCAAATCCGCTTCAAAGGGTGCGAGTTCAAGCGCCTCAAGCGCTACTACCAGCTGCCGGGAGTCCTTTCGCTGGCGTAGAGAGACCTCGCCTGTTCTCCGTCCCAGTTCTCGCGCACATCATCCCCGGTAAAGTAGGAGGCTCGATAGGAGGGGGCAGATTTGTTAATATAGGGAAGCTGGCGTCATAAACAGGTTCTTGACGGACCCAGGACTGTTCTTTCCACCGTTGCACACGAGTGACGGACGAGTACATGGTTCCCAGCGATGCGCTGTAGTATCGTTTACTCGAGGTTCACGTTTGTTTGCACCCTTTGCTTTTATTGATGCGGCCCTGTTCATTGGAGACCCTTCGACGCGGGAAAATGACCTCCACAACCGTTGCGGCTTCCTATTAGTCTCTTGTCCACAGACTCCCCTGTACCTCCAGTGGCTGATAAAGAAGCCAATTTCGCTCGTTGATCAAGCCGCGCCCATATTACCATCTTTACACTGACCATACAGCTTGATCGATGGAGAGACCGTTCTCCGATGGTCAAGAACTTGCCCCCAACGCGTTGGTACGTTTCCCGCTCAGATCTCCCCCCTTTTGTGTGGTCAGCCCTGACATATTCGACCACAAGAAAACGGTACTTGAGTCTCTATCGAACTATTCTATCTCGATGCGCCGAATTACGCTTCGCGAAACTACGCTCGGCACGGGCGGGTTTGGGACGGTGAGGCTGGCCGACCTTCGCTCGCGCTCCTTAGCGAAGTTCTGGGAAAAGCCAGTCACCGTAGCCGTAAAGGAACTTCATACAACTGGGACGGGAGTGCCTCTGAGAACCGCATTTGTGAGCTGAAGAGCTTCCTACTACCGTTTACAGGCTCGGTTGTTGATGTTCCTCCTCAACCAGAGACTTGCAAGGGAGATGAAAGTCTGGGCTTCTTGCAGGCACCAGAACGTCCTGGAATTCTTGGGGTTTCATCTCAGCAAAGACTTTAGAAAGGCTTACCTCGTATCCCCGTACATGAAGAATGGCAACGTGAAGGATTACCTCCTTCTGGAGGCACCACCGCTGAAGGACAGGCTAAGACTAGTTGCGCCATCCTTTGCTTCTTGCCCTCTCTGCACAACTAACACGAATGTTGTAGATAGTTGATACCGCGAAGGGCCTCGATTATCTCCACACAACAGAGCCGCCGATTGTGCATGGGGACCTAAAATCGGTGCGTCAAGGCCGCAGATCCTAACTACTTTTCATTTACTCGCTGCTTGCTTCTCGGTTCGTATTGGGACGGGAATAGTTAAACGTACTCGTCGAAAACGATGGAAAGGCATTGCTTTCCGACTTCGGTCTTGCTAGGGTGAAGCAAGACCAACCAACCGGACTGAGTACGAGCAAAGGGTTTAAGGGAAGCGTCCGATACTCTAGCCCGGAAACTTTGAATGATGGGCAAAGGGAGCTCCCAAGCGATATATGGTCGTGGGGATGTCTCGCTCAGGAGGTAAGTGGGAGGGGACACATTATGTCTCTGACAAGTTCAACAAGGAGCATCAACAAACGTGCATTCTGGGATAGATGATGACAGACAAGAAACCTTATCACGAATTCAAAAGCGACCCACAAGTGATAATGCTGATCTGTGGACCAGAAGAGTATCGTAAATCCCCGGAGCTATCAGATACCGGCTCCGCACAGCTCTCTCTACTCAAGTTGCTCAGGAAGTGCTGGAACTTTGAAATCGAAGGACGACCGAATTCAACGATGTGCCTCAATCAAGTACAGCTGATTAATTCAGGTATACATTCTCTCCCAAGAGTAGTATCGACCGACCTGATCGTCCGTCTAGAATTAGCGGCGGACCATACCATCCGTCAACCAATTTCTCAACCCACTATAACACGTCGGGCGACCACAATACTTGGAACCAGCGCTCTGCGAGACCCTGCTGAGGAATCATCAAATCCTTCAGAAGAAATTTTACCTACTCTCTCCATCTCAGGGCCAAGTCAAGGTTCACGTATACCCGGTGCCGAGACTGTAACCAAAGGCGGTGTTCAGCTGTTACCACCCTTCTACGCACCGAACTCGGGACCCAGTCAAGAAGAGCATGATTCGCTTTCCGACGCTGACCCTGGCACTCAACAAGGACCGGCGCAACTCGGTGATGAGGAGGATCTGGTCTCGCCAATGCTCGGGCAATCATCAGGTTACGACACAACATCTTCCAGCGAACTCGATGCATGGTCTACCAGGGCCCACGAGTCCTGGTTCTCTGGCCCTCACCGAGAGCCTAGACCTCAAGGTGGCCTTCAGTTCTTTAGGAGGATCCCATATAATGCTAACTTCACCACCATAGCTGATGAAGGTTATCGTCAAGTTTGGGCCCCACGCAGCGGTCAAGTTTTTGTCCTACGCAAGCGGGCGCTTCCGTGGGCGTCCCAAGCCGTTTCTCGCCAGCCAAACCACCCCCCTACCACAACCACATCCCTATCCTCGTACGGCTCGGCCTTTGAGGAGTCTGATAGTCAGGTTTCGGATCCGGGCAGCCACTTCCCGTCGGGGGAGCGTACGAGCTCCCAAGTCTTGGCGACTTTGCGCACCACGCATGCTCGACTACGGTCCATCATCGCCGCTTTCATTGGACATATCAACTTCCACTCTCGCCTCTCGGACGCTTCAAGCACAAATCAGCTGATTGATGCGGCTTGCCTAATCGTCGAGCCGGTTCGCTACCTCTGGTGTTTGGCTGATGCGTTAGAGGGACATCAGGGTATTCGCAAAGCCAAACCACGGGGAATGGCCATGCTCAAACAAGCCTGTGGAACTCTAGATAGAACAACAAGTGAAATTATGGGAGGTGTGAAGGACATTTTGGCCGATGAACCGATCGTATCGGAGGATGATGGTAAAACCAGGGTCCTGCTGGCCGCAACTGATACTTTGGAAGCGTGCGGGGAGTGTGTCAAGGCTTTAAAGATGTGCCTCAAGACCAAGAGGGATGAAGGCGAGTTTGTGATCAAGATCGACTTCGTCCCATTGAGCGAAACATTGGCTGGGCTGTGACCACACCATGGCAGCAGCGAATGAAGGTGTCGCCGGCACGCTGACTTGAGGTGCCAACAGCGGCGGTGGCAGAGTATATAGCTGGGAGAGGTGTTAAGCCTTATGCTGAGAGTTTGTGGAGACATAACGAGGTCTCATATTGTTGTGCGGGCGGGCTTTTCCACAAGTATTAGGAGGCGAAAGATTATTAGCGAGCCTAGGACTTTTCCCTCAATGTCTTTGCATGTCGACGCCTAATAAAATACGTAGTTTGCGAACATGTTGTCTAGGATAGAACCGTTCTCTTTTCCACTTTCCCGGTCTGCGATAGCCGCCGTGGTTAACCGCGATAAGTCCGGCTCCGGGGGCGGAACATTCACGCCACAGCCATCGAACTTGCGCACGCGATTCGATGGAGCCATGGATTATTATAGCCGGGTTTTGCCCTAGTCTCTTCAGAGTGGTTTCCGAGAGGGAGAGTTGAAGGTGCGGTGCGGTGCGGTGGACTTTTTCATGTCAAGAAGCCGGCGGCGCCGTAGAGAGGTCCTTGATAGACCTGGGACTTTATACTCAATGTCGTTGCACGTCGACGCCTAACACGTAGAGTGGTGTCTATTCTCGTATAATTAAGGTTCTTGCATTGTTCTCTGTTTCTATTGTACGGCGATCTCTGTTTGATGACCGCCGTGTTAACTGCGATAAGTCCGGCCCTGGCGTAGAACACGCACGCCACAGCCCATCACGATCGAACGCTTCGCCGAACAAGCCACCAGCCCAGCCTTTTACCCGGCCACGATGCACTCAGCGTGTTCCGATCGACTTGTGAAGTCACAAGTCCCTCAGCGTCTAGTATATCGTCCTATGGGAATCGGAGGAGGGTATCAGTGCTGTGCCGGGACCCACGCGTCCCTTGAAGCGCTCGACATTAAATGGGGGTCCCTGGGATATAGTCACTATCGGCGGCCTGCGATACAGTCGAATGCCTCCGGTCCCAAGTGGGACTTGGGAAATTGCCGGACAGACCATGAGACTTTACGGCGGCGGCGACGGCAAGTTGTCCGGGGATCCAGGAACCTATATTATATACCCGTTCCTTAGGCGCTGGAACCAGACCCATCGAGCTTTTCGCTCTCCCCCCCCCCAAACCATCTAACAAATGGCCCCCATTCCTTCCATCGTCCAGTCAGTGGGCACATTTGTAGCTACCTATGCAGTGGCTACGACCGCCACTGTCGTCCCAGTCTTGGTTATGAAACCGGGTCGGTACGAAAGGTAAGCCGCGATTGTTCAATCCATTTCGTGTTTCATTTCGCTGACGTCCGACCCGTTCCCGACTCCCCTTCACCTCTAACCCCCCACTCTCGCAGGTCAAGATGGGAAAAGGCTCTCAAGAAAGCGCTGGCGTCGTCGGGACACAACTTCCGCTACGCTCTGCTGCCAGTGTTCCTGCCCATCGTCTACCGCGCGGCAGATCGTTTTCTCACCCCAGGGACAGAACACCCATCTGACCCTTCCGCGCCCAAACCTAAGCACCCCCGAATAGTGAAGCGTTTCCGCAGCGTCCTCCCAGCTTTGCTCTCCTCACCGCTCTTCGTGCTCCTCCCCGACAACATTCGCACCGAGGTAGCATTGTACTTTTTCTCCACTTTCCT
>WSTY01000144.1:0-29889 GCA_019633465.1 Tulasnella sp. 417
CTGATTAGGTAAGCCGGAGATAAGACGGAGATGCGCGGAATAGGTTCGTGGACCCTGGTTTGATTATGGTCCTGACACCTTTAGGAACAATGCGCCTTTGCTTGCGATTCACAAGGCTCAGCGAACCGTCGAACGCAATCACATGACCTTGCGCGCTAATTCACCAAATTTGGCATAGGCCCAATTCTGGTACTGGATTAGGCTAACTACCAACAGAATACATCTATTTCTAAAGGTAATTTGTTGAGTCCTTTGTGGAGCTTTGGTGAATCACTGCAAAGGTTCTGGCATCGTTGCACTGGTTTCCCAAATAAGGTAATTCAGCAGCCACATTGATTCTAATTAATATCTAACTAGTGGCCGTACATCTGGATGGGAGGTAGATAGGGCAAGGAAAAGAAAAAGGAACCAAAGAGAGAAAAAGAAGAGACGTTATCTAATTTAGCTATGGCGTCGATTGAGGGGGAGGGGAGGTGGCGCGGAGTTGCCAGCAGCGATTCTTGCGGTCCCGTGACACTAGCGCTAAAGCTACTGCTAGCCTCAACCAAATTCCTATGCATCAGGAAACTGCCGATTCCTACATGGTGGGGGTCCATATATGAAGTATATATAGAAACTCAAAACTATATTGGATATGTAGCCTACAGTAGCACTATGTAGAAAGCTCAAACTATGTAGCACAATTTAGGCAAATGTAGCTCTGAAGTTTTGTAGACGGTATAGTTGTGGAGTTGTGTAGGCGGTGTAGTTGTGTAGGCGAAACGACTTGTGAGCTTTGTATTTCTCCTTTCATTTGTGGGCTTACTTAATTTTTATTTGTAATCAAGGGATGGCCTATCAAGGAGGATATCGACATTGGCGCTGTTGTTATTCTTCCCGATGGTACGATGGTGAGTTTCCTTGGCCCTTTCACTCGACATTTTGCTGACCCTTATTACTGATATTCAAAAGCAAATCAAGAAACCAAGCTATGATGATGTCACAGCCCTGATCAACCAGTCCCTTGCAATTCAGGCTTCTCGTCGTGGTGAACTGACCATCAGCAAAGCTTGGACGAACAGCGAGGGCCTTAGCTGGATCGCCACCCTCTTCCCAGATCTTGTTGTTATACACACTGTAAACCTCTTAGTACAAACGTAGCTCTGTATTAGCATTAGAACAATTACCTGTAAAGCTCTTAGTACGAACGTAGCTAAAGAACTTTACAGAGACACAACAAACACTATTTAAACAGGTACAAACAAACAGGTAAAAACTATCTACTCTAATCAACAGATCTGACTGCCCTCCTCTTCCACCAGCATCCAAGCGAAGAGAATTTCGGGCTTGTTCCCTTGGCTGCTTCTGGTCAGTATCTTCATGTAGTTTCAGGATTTGAGGGGGCTGCTTTCGTCGACCAGACTGCAAGTGCAAAGAGTGCCTGGGAAGAAAGATTCTCTGCTTTGGTGGGTTTGTATTCTTTTATTTAGCAGACCTCTCTACTCAGTCGATGTCTTGCAGTCACGAAGTTCAAGCTTCCGCCGATCGACATTGCCATCCTCGAGCCCCCAGTCTTTCCAGAGGAGGTTGAGCTATCAAGTATTGCCAGTCCTTCTTGAACTCAAGCCTCTTCATCTGCCACACCTGGCCCTAGCAGGGCTTTGGAGAATACTTGCCGTCACTCATCTTGCCTTATGGGGCCATCTATACCTGACAGTGGTAAGTTGTGAACCCTTATGCATCCGGTACGGTGGTCTGAGCTGGCTTTCTCCATAGCCATTACTGTGCATGGATCAGATTCTGAGGAAGCCCCAACAACACTGCCAGTGACTTCAGAACAGCACCAAATCCAGCACCAAACAAGGCTCTCTCGTCAACTGTGTCCTTTACTTTTACAGACCCTCTCGCTGAGTTCCTCTAGTCTTGTTGACCATGTGATAGGCATGTACTCTGCCATGTTGTGTTGTGACTTCCTTGAGTGCTTTCGTTTTCTGAATCTCTCCATCTTTCTTCATGTTGCTTTCTTCATATTTATTTGTTCTTGAGTTCATGGCCAACTGATTCGTCGTTCCTTCTCACCCAACTTCATACCCATTCTTTTCATATGATCATCCAACTGTTGCCCTTCATTTGATACTTTGTTAATGCAACTTCCTTCTTGCTTGCCATAACAGGCCCTGTTCTGATCTAAGTTGGCCACCATATTCCAAAATCGCCAAAGGTTTTGGATACTAAAAACAGATACATGTTCAACTAGCTAGACTAGCACTATTCAGATCCCAACCAGAGAAGTGACCCCTTGCTCAATGATGTTGTCCATTCGGGTCAAAAAGTCAGTCTCATTTTGGAGTGCAGCGACAGATTGTGTCCAACAGCCAATACTCATTCTTGTGGTCCAGGGTCCTTCTCCATCCTCGTCAGCACACAATCAGCACTAATATCCTCCGATGGGTGGTTAAGTGGGATGAGAGAGAGCTGATAGTGCATCACCCAGGCTTGTTCACAACGTGGGCAACGGCTGCCTTGGCAGTTGCTCTCTTCGTGAACTGCTCCTGCTGCCTGAAGAAGCCTCTCCCATTGCCAGCGAATGACATTGTGGTGGATCCGGGCAATTTGCAAGTAGGTTCCATGATGATCAGTGTCAAGGTCACCAATGTCATCGGATGTAAGGTTATAAGGATTTGTCATGATGAGTAAGTGGAATGCTGGGGCTAACCATGCTGAGATGCCATGCTTGCAACCAAGAAACACCTTTCGCGCATCACGGCATTGCAAAGGACCTTCTATGAGGTGGTTTATTGCAATTTGGCATCCCTGGTCATCCATAAAGAGGGATGCGATATCAAGAACACCTTCCCGGAAATGTGACCCTTGAGATCTGTTTTGGGCAATAACCAAAGGAACACAGGGATGAGTATCACGTGGGTGTATGAAGGTTCAGAAAGTAAGGCATACGCACTTTAAATGGCTGCACCAAATGAGCTTTGATACTGTAACAATGCCCTCCAATTAGACACTCGAACCTGTGCTGGCATGACACAAGGATCTGCCTCGCTATTTGGAGCCTTGGTTTGAATAGCAGCGAGAAGGATTCCATGAAGTCCCTCAGCCCCATGGGTTAAGATCTGAAAAGGCAGTGAGAAGAGTTCATCTTCTACCTGGAAAAAGGGAAATAATCAGGATGAATGCATTCATCAGCATCAGCATATAGGATTAGTTCAGGCTCTTCCATCCTCACCTTGATCCAGATTAAGGTCAAATCAAGTGTGGTCCAGATGTAGCTTTCGCTTCCACCTGCAGCAATGTCGGTTGATTGTGAAGGCAAATTTGTGTCAAGTACAATGAAGCTGGGAGCATCCATTATGGCAAGGTTGGTTGGTATGGTTGACACAAACAAAGGCTGTTGGTTGGTGGTGGTTGAAACTGTGAGACTTGGGGGACAAGTCACTTGTCCCTTCAATCTTCTGATCCCCGCCCTTGACTAAATGCTCCCTTTCCCAGATCTTCCCTCAGGTCAATAGCCCTTAAATGTCCATACTGTTGTTGACTCTCTCCAGTCACTCTTCAACCATGCATATCAGCTGATCGCCCAACAAGACACCAAGGATCTACTCCGTTTTTGTATTGCTGCTGAGGGTATCAATGATCAAGCCCAAGTACTCTTGGACTTTGAGGATCATGGCTTTCCATTAGACTGGATTCATGAGGCAACTCTTAGCCTTGCAATTGCTCATGAGGCACTCCTGCATGTTGTTGACAGTATCCAGGAAGGGTATGCCTTTGAATGCCCAAACAGCAAGCTTACTCTAACAGTTGATATCTTAATTATTATCTTGGATAGGGAACCCAGTAAAATACGGTATTTCAGTGTCGTTTCACAACTTCACACTGGGAACTGTGGCTGACCTTGCAATGTTATTGACTTCCACTACCTCCAGGAAGCATTTTCAGACCACTGCAACATCAGTATTGCAAGATTAGCTAACACTATCAATGTACATCCCAATACTCTTACTGCATACCTGAAACTCTACAGGCTATCGAACCGCTTCTCGCAACTCTCAGATGCCGAACTTGACAGCATCATTCAGGGCTACCGGGAGAAGCGACCAAATAGCAGTATACATTATATCATTGGTCATCTACGCAGATTAGGCGTCAAGCTTCAAAGGCATTGGGTGATCAGCTCAGTCAAGCAGGTTGATGGTTTGGGCACAGCAATGTGCCGGAAAATTGCCATCTGGAGACGCCGATATTCTGTTTGCTGACCAAATGCCCTATGGCACTGTGATGGACATCACAAGCTGATACGGTGGGGGATTGTCCTCCATGGTTTCATTGATGGCTACAGCTGATTGGTATGATTCTGCATTTTCATGGCAGCTGTGAACTCTCTGCTCACTGATTCATAGATTACTGCCCTTCATGCAAGTACCACAAACTCATCTTCCCAAGTGATGCAAGTGTTCAAGCAAGGAATTGAACACTATGGGGCTCCATCATGTCTACGGGGGGATCATGGGGGAAGAATGTGAAGGTGTCTGTTTGGATGATTATGCACCATGGGCCAGACCGGGCATCATTCATGTGGGGATCATAAGTGCCGTGTGTACTCCCCTGATTGTTGGTGTTTGACCATTCATTGAAGATCGACTCATAATACCCGCATTGAGAGCCCGTGGGTCGAAGTTGGATCCTCTGTGGTCAGATGTCTCAGCTTTGCCTGCCATGGCTTGGGTGCTTAGAGGATCTGCAGGGTTTTGCTGAAATCTGAGGGGGAAGTGGTTAGTTCTTGATTCAAACCTTGGGAAAATATAACCCACTAAAGGCTCCACAGGTTTTAAAGAAATCAGAGATATCAGTGCGGATCGGACCTCCTGATAGTCATTTTGAGGTCCTTCTGTCATTTTTCCGAGTGAGTGCAAACTTCCTGGAAATGGTCCAGACTGCTTGAGGACATTCCCAAATCAGATTACTCTTCTCCACCCCTCTTCATTAAGAGCACAAGTGCCCTGTTCCAAACCCTTGCAGGCCTGGTCTAGAAGTTCTGTATACACTCTCAAAATTCCTTTATCAAGACTGCCGGGAATTTAGGTTAGTATAATACAAGGAGATGGAACATACTGAGAAGGGAGAAGGCCGCCTTTGGTCTGAATATCATCAAGGGACTTGAGGCAATGAGCCAAATCATCTCTAAGCTCATCGTTTCCTGTTGGCTTAGAGTTGCCTGCTGAGTGCGGTGGATTAAGGAGCTAGATAGCTCTATCATGGCGGTCACAAGAAAACTTTGCCATAAATCCCCTTGGTCGGCCGTGACCACAGCCTTCCTCACCTGTTGCAACAACAAGACATAAACACTATCAGAGGGCTGATGGGATCGATGAAGAGAAAATGTGGAGAACGCTTCCTCGACGAGTTGCAACTCGTCCGAGTCCAGTACTTTTCTAGTGATGAGGTACAGTGAGCTGAGGCAATCCATCGAGCGGAAATCCCAAAGCTCTTACCCTTTGCAGTACGTGAGGATGATATTGTGAGTGCTAGTCACAGCCCCCGAAATTATACTTCAGATCCTTTTCCAAAGGCTCGAGCCTGTTTCTTTCGAACACCTGAGAAAACGAATCATGGGGCTTAAACCAACTAAAGGTTTGTATGGCACAAGATAGGAGGTATACTAGGAAGGTTGGATCTGAACCAGGTGTATGCACTGACACTGTTGCGAGCCGGTTATGGGGAGTGGTGGCGTGACCCTGGGAGCGGGAAGTTGCCGTGTGGGAATACGAGTAGAGAAGTGGTCAATGTTGCGAGCCGGTTCTTGGAGGCGGCGGCGTGACCGTGGGAGTGGGAAGTCGCCGCACGGGATTACAAATAGAAGGTAATAGGTACAGTTATTCTACCTAGAGTGTAATACCCAGTTCATTAGATAGAATAAGACTATTCTGATGTTCGCATTATGGAGTGTAACAGGTTAGGAGATGGGAAGAGGAGAAGGGGTGAAGGGGGAAGGTGCGAGCGGTGCGAGCACTAAGTGAGATGGTCTGGGATTACCGGATTAAGGCAAAGCGCCGGAGCGCGTCTTGGACGCGGTAGTAGGAGTCCTTCGCATTCGTATGAGAATGCGATAAGAGTAGTATTCGAGTGCATTCGTGGAGCGCTCTCGAGGTGTAGTAAGCTCTTAGGTGATTTCCAAATAGGGAAATCAAGGGCTTTCGCAACGGCGAAAGCAAGTGGTGCTAAACGCGCGAGCATTTCTTATCCCGGAAACTGACGGTAAGCATTCTTTATCCCAAAGAACTAACGGTAATGTTCTTTATCCCGAAGAACTAGCGGTGGGTATGCGCACGAGGGGCGTTGGGGTTAAGTGGGGTGACAGATAAGATAAGATCTCGTTATCTTATCGTGAACTATTATTTATTATCTACAACAAAAGGTTCTAGAATATTCTACATAGGTACGGAACGTTTGTTAAACGGGGGGGGCTTGGGGCATGCTGATGATACAGGCACGTGCTGCAGCACGTAGTTGCCTAATTGGTAAGCACACGGCCGCAGCCTGAATCCTTATGGCGTTCCCATTTGGACGACGAAACTTAGTACATCTCGCCGATTCGTCGAACTTACAGGGTACAGTTTTGTCACGATCTTAGCAAGGTAGACCAAGCAGGGCGTATCTGACTGTGGACTGTGGGCTGTGGGACTATGGGACTGTGGTCTTGGACTTTGGTTAACAGAGAGAGATCACCACCCGATTGTAATCAGTATGGCCCGATGGCTGAGAGGGCTGTGGTATTGAAGTAGACGAGAGGCGGAATGAGGAACAAACCACCTCATTCCGCTGTAGTTAAATACTAAGGAGTGGCTGTGACTAGAATATCCTAGATTAGTAAAGAATGTGGTGGAATGTCAAGGAAAGGCTGACGCGTCGAATGAGTAAGAGAAACATGGGATACATGAGGGGATGAGTAAGGAGTGTGTGGTGAAGGTGAGGCGACGATGCGATCGAAGGCGAAAGTTATGGGACGCGGGGTAGTCGTGGGAATGTGGATGGATCTTGGGTTTGACATATTGACCTTTGTTGTGACATGTGGTGAGGTCATCACAAGTTTTGGCGAACCTGGCGAGGCGTTTCGAGGTGTTTCAAGAATGACGTTGGCCGGTTTCTCGAATACAGCTGGCCCAAAGGGAGAAGAACTTATCCCTGGCAATTACTAATCGGAAATTTGGGTGCGCTAATCGTCGAGACAATAACAAAAGGAAAACAAAATGTATTACAATAATAAAGAAATTAGTGGATACTATGTAAAGGGAGGGACGCGGGGGGTCGGGTAGATGCGATCCCACGGTTCCCTAACAGTCAAGGTGGATAGCGCGATAGTTATAACAGTATGTACAGGATTGTACGAGTCCCCGGAATCCCACGGTTCAGCGGAATATTGGCGAGAAAACACTCATTTGATGAGCGATCCGCACGAAAATTGGTACATAGCCTAGGTAGAAACGATTCTACATGCTGATTTAGAAAGGATGACCAAATGTCGAATATCGGTGAAGGAAAATATGTTGCTTTTTGAATTTCCGCCCGCCAATAGCATCTCCAGGGCGTGAGTCGAGATCTTTCTCCACACTCATTTTCACATTGTAAATTCGATAGCGAAGGTAGTTGGCAGTCACCATGCAAATTCATAGGACATCACAAAGAGTGCAACAGGTGCTACATGTATTGGAATAAAGGTGGTGTGGAGCTGATTCGCTTTTGCATGTGCCCAGGGCAGCCACTGTAAACCTCGTAGGATTACGTATCTCAGAAAAAAAACTCCAATGACTTCTTCTCTAACATGCTCTCTACCCGCCAAATGCCTAAAGCTAAGACCATCACTGAGGAGAATTGCCAAAAGGCTCGTGACAAGGAAGTGGCCAAGGTCGCCGCCCGCACCACCTATTGGGGAGAGCAAGAAAAGCCCAAGGGCGAATGCAAACCACTCACTCAGATAGCAAGAGATCACGGAGTTCCTCCTTCTGTTCTCCATGCACTTGTAAATGGCCGCCCGACGATAGGAGAGGCAAATGCGGAGAAGCAACTTTTAACGCCTGCAGAAGAAGACACACTCGGAACCTACCTTATCGGCATGGCAAAACAGGGATTCCCACTCACACCACGGATGGTAATCAAAAAAGCTGTACGGATACTGGAGGCCAAGACCGGAGAGCCTGCTGAGGCTGGGAAGCATTGGTTTGAGCGGTTTATGGAGCTGCACCCAAAGCTATCAACGTACCGAGCTAGACCTCTTGACCACATTCGGGCCAATGCCACAAATCCAGTCCTCCTCAGGGACTATGCGGACACTCTTGAAAGGCTATTTGCTGAGCATAATCCACCACCTCGCAATATTCTTGGCACTGATGAGGTTGGCATCAACAGCCGTAAAAGCAGGTCAGCAACACCAAAAGCAGCAGCAACTTGGAGACCGCAATAATGTTACCGTCATTGAGACTATCTGTGCAGATGGAACCGTGCTCCACCCAATTGTGATCTTCAAAGGCCAATATCTTATGCTGAGTTGGGGAGAGGACAACCCTGATAACGCAAAGTACGTGAGCTTCAATTATTCCCTTTTCGGAAATTAACCTCACCTGTTGAAATAGGATTGCGGTCTTGGCAAAGGGATATACAAATAATGAGTTAGGCCTGAAAACCATCAAATTCATCGATGAGCAAACAAAAGATCGGGAGGGTGTTCGCTTTCTCTTTGTGGACAGACACGGTTCTCACTGCACGCTGGAATTCTTTGACTATGCGGTTGAGCACAACATCATCGTCATCTCATACCCTCCACACTTGACACAGTGGCTCCAGGGGCTTGATGTTGCCTGCTTCGGGCCTCTTAAGATTTTCTGGTCGCAAGAAAAAGCTAAATGGGAGTACAAGATGCGTCAGCAAGTATCCAAGGATACATTCCTTCGCATTTATTCCTATGCATGTGAGCGTGCATTCACTCAACCAACAATCTGCTCTGCATTCCGCACAACAGGAATTGACCCATTGCGGCGCAATCTCCTGACTCTCGAAAATGCATCCCCTGCCAAAGTCAAGAAAATCGACGGGAGATTCCTGCTCGCCCTCCCAACACCAGCCAAGGCTATCATTCAAGCTCAGCGGCAGGTGAGGGAAGCGACCCTTGAGGGCACAGCAACATCCAGACCAGCCACCGGCCCAAGCACGGCAGCACCGCCGGTTGTCCAGCCTCCAGCATCACCGCTCGCAAGCCAAGCCCCCACAGCCCAGCTACCACTCCTCCGCCAAGTCCTTCTTGGGACGTCTGCTGAGTTCCTAATTACGGACTTACCCCTCAAGTCTACCTCTCAATTGCCGCCTCTCGTCCTCCAGTCCAGTCCAAAATCTCTCGAGCCCGATTGGTCTATCCTCCAGAATCCCGCTAACGTGGCACTGATGTTAAGAAATAGGCTCAAGCAGGAGGTTGAGGAGCTGTGGGCAGAGCTCCAGCGTGCTTTGGAAATGGTGAAGAGGGAGCGGGCAATATACGAAGGGGCAAATGCGCAGCTGGTACTTTGGGATACGCATCTGGAGGAGCTCAGTGAACAACTAGCTGCAAAGGAGGTAAAGGAAGCGAATCCACTAAAAAATCTGATGGCCTCAAAGACTGCTCGGTGCATGACTGATAGCGCCTTTTGAGCCATTAAGCAGGATATGAAGAAGCAGAAGGAGGATGCGGTGAAGCGGAAGGCAGAAGCGGAGGCTGAACGAGTCCATGCAGCAGAGAGGGAGAAGTGGCGGGAGTCAGAGAGGGTGGAGCGTGCTTCAAAGCAAAAAGCGGCGATTGAAAAATGGGAGCGGGAGGCAAAGGAGGCGAAGAGACTGAAGAAGAGACTGCCAAAGCGCCCCGCCGTCACCAAGCTCTACCCTTGTGCACCTACTCCAGATCATTTGAAGCCATGCAAACAGCAAGAGGCACTTGCAGCTAATATAAGGGAGGAAGAGGGGCAGGAGGAGATTGATATCGGGGATGCTGGAGATGCTGTAAGCGATACAGAGTCTGATTCAGACTGAGGTACTGTATTTGGACAAGTTTATTCCAAGGAACAGGGATTAGTCAGAAATGCCCCTTTGCATTCCATGTCTCATTCTGATTGCATACAAGTGTTTCACACTTCCAAACCAGCTTATTTCTGTAGCTAGAGGGTTATACTACAGGAGCAAGGTGACTTTCAATATGGTATAGCTGCGGACTGAAGGCCAAAATCATCATTCTACGAAATGCGTTCTGCCGAGCCATGTGATCCTGTAATTACAACTTATGTAGAATATGATTATCCTGTTATTCGAGCTACGTGAGTGTATTATCAAGGAGAAAAGAAGAGAGGGAAGGGAAAGGGTGAGACGAACTGGCGTTACCGGATTGAGAAGTGGAGGTTCAGGGATCTCAGGCGTGGAGGTTAGGATCTATCGCACGGGGGTTCTAATGCGGTAAGGGTGCCATTTGATAGAGGCTGGGAAGAGCTATCAGACAGTAGCGGGTTTATGAGTGGTTTCTTAATATAGTAACTAATGGCCGTCGCGACAGCAAAAGCGGATGTCGCTAACAGCGACGCATTGTCCTCTTCTCCCGGAGGACTGACGGTAGGCGTCTCTTGTCCTGGAGACTTGACAGTAAGCGCCTCTTATCCCGGAGACTTGACGATAATGAGTCCTGGTTTCACGCTGGACTTGCGGGACTGGAGCGCACGGTGGGCGATATGAGTTAAAGGGTGAGATAAGATAAGATTTTGTTATCTTATTGCTATTGTGTATTTATTATCTACGGTAGAACATTCTAGAATACTCTACTATGTGATGGAACTCTTGTTAAGTGAGGGAGGGCTTGGAGACATGCCAACAGTGCGGGCACACACTGCAGCACATAATTGCCGAATGGGTAAGGGAACAGCCGCAGGCCGAATCCTAGCGTAACGTCTTACTTAAGGGAGTCCCTTCGTCGGTTCGCCGAGTTTAAGGGGCTTAGCTCAGCGGGTCCGGCGAAGGAGATCAGAAATTAGACGTCAGGCCAGTTTCCCAAATCAGGGCCGGCCCAAAAGAGGAATTAAACTTATTTCTCACGATTCAGAGTTCCGAAACATTGCATAGCAATTTGCAAGAATCGAAACAGGAAACGGTAATTTATTAGTTTAGGAAAAGACCGAGAATTAGCTATCGGGGGGTGGGGATCGCGTAGATGCGATCCCACGGTTCCCTAACAGACGCCTCGGAAAGGAAAATGCGGTTTTGAACCACCGATCAAACTCCAAATCGCTTACTGCCGAGGGGTGGAGTATAAATACAATTAAGCGCAGACCCAGCTCCGTTGCGGAGGAATGATCAACTCCGGAGATGTTTGGCAGTGCCACAATGATCGCATCAACTCGACTCCGTAGATCATGAATTGATTGAAAGTCGAAATCGTCTGTCAACAAGGTATGAGATAGCTGGGGGGTTTGGAGAGGACCCAGAAGGCTACCAGCTCCTGTCATGTAAAAAACCAGATGCAAGAAAGTTGAGGTCATCGCTTTAGATTGGAGGGCTTGGCGGGCTGACGATGTACGGTAGTATCCATCATTCATTTGACCGTAGCGTCTAACCTCTTCCCACAAGCGGTCATACAACTCTCTTTTTTCCATAGGCCATTCAATACATTCCGACAATTCGAGTGCCTGAACATTTGACGCTGCATGTATCAGCGCATTCGCATCCTCCGACGTGCACAAACTGCGATGTACTGCAATTGCGTTCAGCAAGTGGACACCGTCAGCAGGTCGAGGAACCTTCCCCGCAACTCGTGACACAAGATTGCTCGCATACTGTTCCGGCTTGCTTTGCGATGAAGTGGTAGATCCGGTTGACACTGAAGAGGATCCCCACCAGCCCCAGATTTTCTCCAAAGGATTACGAAAAAGGCCCTTGGCAGGGTTGGGAGCGGAGTCTTTAGCTCGCAATAGTATTACCGAAGCCCGCTTCTTCAGATTGAGGGCGACCTGCCTTACCGGTCGTGTCATCGGACCTGTCGCCTTGCCGATGATCCTCATTGCCTTCACTGGCTCTGTTAAGATCCAGGAGATACAATAAAGTATAATTTGCCGCGCAGGTCGGGCCGCAAAAGGTGGCACCGATTGAAGAGCGTGGGACAGAGGGCTTTTGAACGGACACCACTGGTCAAAAGCCACTGAAACTGCCATGACCAGGATGCATACAAGGGCGAGGGCCAAAGGAATAGCTACCGAGTAACATATCCATCGGCTCAGGGTGTTTAGATAGAGAGCGAAAGCAATGCAGAAAACGACGAGGCCGAGCTGAAGGAGGTAGGGTAAAACGTCATCCAAAATTAATTCTAGACGCCAACGTTTTGCGCCTAGATAACATCGGAGCTGCTCCCAGCGTTGCGCTTCAGCGCCGCCACCGCTACGCTTGCGATAGTATACGAGCCACTGCTGGCCCAGAACTGCTAAAAATGCCGTCAGGAGTGCCAAAGTGAGGCTTAACGAGAACAAGATGTTGATGGAGAACATGCCGGAAGCGGGAGAGAATGATGCAGAGGGGAGATCATCCGGAGAGGTTATATTGCGGCTGCCTTGAATTACCAGCCGGAGAAGGAGTGCGTTTGTGTCGTCGGCGGGGTCGGCGCTCATCTCGGGTAACGTGAGCGCGAGAAACGCAGAGTTGACGCCAGCGAAAAGACCAGCCTAGTCAAGATGAGCGGTTAAGTGCCAAGAGCTCTAGGAAGGGGATAGAATGTACGAACGTAAATGAGAATGCAATTGAGCTGAGCCTTTAGACTTTTGACCATGTCCTCGTCTATTTCGTCCGCGCGCGCGTCGTAGTATCTATAGAAATGCCCACCATCTTCTCCGAATGCCCTGGGCACTTCTGGAAGTTCCGTTAGATGCTCTTCGAGCCGAGTGTTAATGGGGATTGACATGGAGCGGTGGTTTCAGAACGAAGGTCGCAGGTGGTTTGGTCACGAGCTCACAACCTCTGCAGATTGGGCTGAGTTCACGCCCGAGTCATCACCCCACTCTGGACACGCATTGACACATGGTTCGTGGATATCATTATTATGTAACGGGTATGTCTGGCAAGTAGTATATTCACGACAGACTCTGGAACACTCCGGCGTCAACTCCTCAAAATGGTGGCGTAAGCAAGCTGTTCGGACTTCCCGCGGTGGACACACCACTGCCCTGGCTCATCAGAAGTGGTTTCTTCCGCCTTACCGATTTAAGTAGTTGAGATAAATTCTATCAGATGACCTATCAACTACAGAGTTTAATCCTTTCCTAGGCCCGAGATTATCACGGGAACCGGTTGGAGATTTGACGTGGAGTCGGAGTCGCGACCCGGCGTCCTTGTTCGATGAAGTCGCGTAAAACCTGTCACTTTGGAACTGGTATGCTCGGAAGGGTCAGAAGTCGCAGAAATCTTTTCCAAACGTGCCAAGGGCCAACTTTGACGTACGTCAACGCGCGTGGCGGCAGTAGAAACCGTAACACAGTATGAACCCAAAAAGGGAATTTCGAATCGCAACGCTAAACCGAGCGCTCCTCTCTCTTCCCCCGAAGCCACTTTTGCAAAGAACGACAAAATGAGACCTTATCCCCTCCCCGTCTCTTCCGCGATCATCAAGGGTTGTCGTGCTCCGGGACTCGTGACAGCGGGACCGTTTGAAAGCCTATCACACCCCTCTATGTCGCTATGGGTGGTTTCATCTCTTGTGCCAAGGGTGACTTTGGCTCTCTTTCTATTTTAGGGTAGGGTGTAATGATCCCCGGCAGCCCAGCAGCCCTGTGATACGCTTACTCACTTATACCAAAATTGTCCTTATCTCACACTGCACCACTCGAGGCCTCGGTTCCCCTGATCACACGCTCGCGTGCGCGAGCGGGAGACGCCGCCCGGGTTGACCGAGACCTCACTATATTGAAAGAATCCAGGCCTCGGTCTTCTTTGACCCTCAAGCCTCCCAATCACTTTTTCATTTCTTGAAGACAACACTCCCTCCATCGGCTATCTCCTTGTCCGGCGGCGACTCTTGAAAAATGGCCCACCTCAGGCATCCAACCCTCCCCTCAAGCTGCGGGGGTCCCCGTTAACGTTAACTTTCCCCCATTTTCCTCGCCTCGCCCACCTCTCTTTCTCTCTTCCGCTTCTCTTTCCCTGTCGCAGCCCCCGTAACGCCCAAGTAATGTCCGATCCAGTCCGGAAGGACACTTCGCCGTCAATCCCGGAGAAGGAGTCTCTTCCTTCTGACGAAAAGCGCTCCGTATCCGACGTTGCTCAAGATGAGCGCGCTGTCGACGTCGTCGCGGGTTTGATCGCTGGTCATGGGGAGGAGGCTGAATTGGATCCTCAAGTGTCGCACGAACTCCGAAAGAAGTTGGATCGCAACATGATCCCCATGCTCTGCCTTTTGTACACGCGTAAGTAATTTCTCTTAGCTTACTCTCATCTGAGGGTTGACCTCCGTTGACCTTCGCTCTTATCGCGCAGTTCAATTCATCGACAAGTAAGCGCCAAGTGTCTCTCGGCTGTCTCCGTCGGCGCGAGTGCTCACGTGCACTCTGCTGTTACCTCTTTTAGAAATTCCATTGGCTCCTCGTCCATCCTCGGCATCATCCAAGACAACCACCTTACCGCGAACGAGTTCAACAATCTGCTGACGGCGTTCTACGCTGGATACATCGTCTTCGTCGGCCCCCACGCGTGGTTGATGCAACGTTTCCCCATCGCCAAATACATCGCGACCAACATCGGACTCTGGAGCGTGTTTTTGGGACTCCAAGCTGTGTGCCACAGCTACGGAGGTCTTTGTAAGTCATTGAAATTACGTCTCCCTCACCCCCAATCCTACTCGTGGCTAACAATGTCGGTTCGGCAGTCGCTCTCCGCTTCCTCCTTGGTGCCTCTGAAGGCTGCATCACCTCCGGCATTATGACCATCATGACAATGTTTTACACCCGTGTCGAATCCACCCAACGAATCTCATGGACTTTTATGTGCAACGGCATTGCCAGCATCATCGCCGCTTTCATCTCTTTCGGCGTCGCGCATACCAAGGCTAATGCCCGTCCACACCAGTACGTTTTTTTTTCTGTCGTAAGGCCACCACTCCCCCCAACGTTATCACGACTAAAAGCATAACCGAGGGCCCGTATTCGTCTCTGTTAAATCCTAACTCAATTTCCCGTTTTGCTTGATCTAGGTGGCAGTGGTTCATGATCATCGTCAGCGGGCTCAGCGTCATCGTGTCCGCGCTCTACTTCTGGAGGATGCCCGACAACCCGGCCACCGCCCGATTCCTCACCCAGCAAGAGAAGATCGACGTCGTCAAGCGCATCCGGATCAATCAGAACGGTATTGAGACGAAAGTCTGGAAGCGATACCAGTAGGTGTACCACCCATTCCCCCTTCTCTCCTCTCGCCACCCTGTCGAGGCGTAAAATGTAACCGCCCCTTGCTCCTCTCCTTCACTCTCCAGGTTCATTGAAGCTTTCACCGACCCAAAGACATGGCTCTTCTTCTTGTTCGGCTGCGTCGTCAACTTGGTCGGCGGCATGGGCGTTATGTTCAACATCATCATCAAAGGGTACGGCTTCAACACCCTCGAAACCACCGCTCTCAGCATCCCCATCGGCGCGTCCATGGTCTTCGCCGTCACCATCGGCACCATCTTGATCAGGTACTTCCCGAACTCCCGGTGTCTCCTGGGCATCATCGGCTTCATCCCGGGTGTGATCTGCACCTTCCTCCTCATCTTCTTGCCGTTCTCGAACAAGGCGGGGCTCTTGGTCGCGTTTTATTTGGTCGGGACCGATGGATTGGGATTCATCATGATCTTGTCCCTCGTCGCGGTCGTATTTGCTGGTCACACCAAGGTAAGATGCCCTTCCTTTGATGTGTTCGGGCTTTTCATGTCGCTGACCTACTCCCCCCCTCGTAGAAAATGACTTGCAACGCCATCTTCCTTGTCGGATACTCGATCGGTGAGTTCAAATCTATGTTTTAACACCAGGCATGCGTGTTAATCACCTACTTTAATTAGGTCAAATGCTATCTAGTCAATTCTGGAAAGAGAAGTACCGCCCACGCAACACCGTCCCGTGGGCCATCCTCTTGGTACGACCCTCCCATTGCTACCCACCAAGCAAACCTCTCACGCAATCCTTGTTATTTACAATAGTCATCTTTCGCATTCGACATCTTCATGATTTCCATCATCTGGTGGTACCTCGCCAGGGAGAACAGGCGACGTGACGCCGAGAAGCTCGCTTCAGGCGAAGAGTACGACGAATTTGGATACATCGAGCACACCCAGGAAGATGGGTCCGTCGTCAAGCTCAAGGTTCCAATCCAGTTCATGGATATTACCGACCTCGAGAACAAGGCTTTCCGCTATCCACTTTAGTTCCCTCATTGTTTCGCGCTCCGACCCCCCGTTGTAAATACCGTTACGTTTATGATATTTCTACGTATCTGAAGGTCTCACTGGTTCATGATTCGAGTGCCTGCGGAGCGGGCGACCTTGAGACTAAGATATCTCACTCTAGCTCAGAAATCCCTCATTCACCTATCGTTGCACGGAGAAGACACGAGAACACTAGGGACCCTTTATTTGGCAAGCGCATACGGGCTTCTCCGGGAGAGGTTCGCAAGGACCGTGGGTTGTCAGGTTCAGTAGAGCTGTTGGAGACCCATCGTTATACTAGAGAGCCGGAGGCAGGGGTATGGTGGACGTGGTTTGAATTCGGCAGTCGCCGAATCAAGAAAGAGGGGCGACGGAGCTCCAGCTCTAATTCCTAGTGCAGCACCACGGGAAGAGCCCGACAATCTCCGCACACAGCGTTGCTCGCACTAGTCGATATGGATGTCTTGGGCTCCCTTTCATTTCATTTCAAATACAACTTCAGCCGACAGCCGACCACCTTCTAACCGAAGAATTGGAGGCCTAGCCTCTGGAGGACTTTACTGGTAGATAACGAGCCAGCCAGGCCTGATCGCGTTATCATTGTAGACTACGACCTATAAGTATGATTAGTACGTCGGCGATATCCGGGAAGTAATCATAGTGCTTGACCGACCTCGTCGTAATTCAAGCTACCTCCCGCTTCTCCTAGTACCTGTAGCCCAAAGTCATTAGTCATCCACAGAGAAAACCAGACCAGAGCTCTCACCGAGTGATAGCCAGCGGGAGGCGAGGTAGTTGGCCAGTCCTGGTACACCTTGAAACCGTGACCGACAATCACAGTTGCAAGAATCATTGCCTTGTAAGGCGACGGAACCGCGTTATTACAGTAATCATCGGCCCTATATATCGTCACCTGGGTGAACTCTCGAACAGACTTCTGATCAGACTTACTTTGAGGAAACAGAAGACGAGTAGATTCCTGGCCCAAATCTAGGCACGTACCAAAGTCACTATGACCCATCGAGAAAGTTAGACGGTCAAGCGTACCTGCTAAATGACCGCCCGGACGAGTTAACCTTATTCAGCCGGAACGAATCCCGCAAAATACAGCACAGTGGGCAAGTACTTTGCCCACAGCACGTTAGATTCCATGGTCTGTCTCCGATGTTACAGGCCCGCCTCGTCCCATGCCAACGGCGACATTCATTTCCAGGGATCATGCCCCGGCCGCTAAAGTCACCGACGGCCTCAACCGAGTACCTATTGCCCGATTCCAAACAAAATTAGTCTCAAATAGAGTACACACGAGTGCATCCTCTCACTTATATGCACGATACGAATTCATTAATTCCTGTCCTAGGGTAATTTTATATATTAAGGCGATCTTCGGACTGAATTTGTTCGTGTGTCGCCATGACGCGTGGAATTGGTTGACGACTAGGGAAAGCTATGTCAAGCAACCTAGAGCTTCGATTGACCTGATATACTTACTATTCTTAAATGTGGAGCTTGAAGGGTCTATATATGCCAACGCCTGGGTTTGGACGGGTCCGTTCTGCAGGCTAGCCGTACCAGTCACGGGAATATAGTATGCAACATTATCAGGAGGATCATACATGCATTGCACGCAATAGCTCTGATTACCATACGTTGGCCACTGGCAGCCGTTCTGAACAAAAGTATTACGAGCAGCGAAAAAAATATTATGTGAGCCCCCTACTGCGCGAAGTACAGACTTCGCTGGACTTCACATACCTTGCAAAATTGGACAAAAGACATTTAGGGTTTTGTTAGAATTGGGAGGCTCTGTTTTTCAGAAGGGGAAACTAGAAACCCATGCCCTCTACGGTTGTGCTTAGCTTTATCGGGTAGGGGAATGAGTACAGGGTCGAGTCGATCGCGTGCAGACACGACAAAATTCCCTCCCCGATACATACACCTTAGAACATTCAGCCACCACTGTGTAAGTGCAACCCCTTCCATCGCTCAAGCCCCGTCTTTGTCGACAGGATGCTCACCGCATTTGAAACCGGTTTCCATATTTTGCTTTGTTCCCGGACGGACGTCATCATGGACGAGTCTGCTCCGCCTTCAGCACCCTGGGCAACTCGAGGTCGACAGACCCCTCAATGCAGACTCGTTAAACAAAGGGATCTCTTTCAGCCGTTAATTTCGCAGAAAGAACGAAGTTTGCCTTCAATGCTTGACAAAGCCAGGGGTGACCCTGTTGAGCTTGAGTCACTCTCGTAGCTGATTGCCTTTCGTATACAATACCCCTACAGTTCAACCGTAGTAAAAGATGGTCCACAATTGGATCCACAAGGATATAAGATCCTCAAACAAAAGCGTAAGTTTCAGTTTCCCAGCTCAACCACCATCACTAACTACCCCGATTCTAATCGGGATTGTTTGAGCTCGATTAAATATGTAACTAGTATTATCCTGCATTCGCACTACCCATGGTTGCATTTCTTAATATGTGTGGTTATCAGTTAGTATATTACATTCGGATAAACCTGACTTGTCCCTTGTCGAGGAACAAGGAGCAATCCGCTTCCTCAAGCCGCTACGCTGAACACACAACTTATAAAGTTCCTTTGTTTTCGATCGAGTGACAATATTAGCGTAAGAGTGTTTAAGTTCTAAGAGTTCGAACCGACGCGCCCAGATCCCCGAGCAGGCGCTTATATAATTAACTTCGTTAAGTACCACAACGCCTCCATCCGAACCCGCCAATGCATTCCGCTCGAGGTTATATCCCGTGGATCTTCCGGCTAAAAACGAGCATCAATCTATTTTAAACAACTTTTTTCTAATGAACGATGTGAATCAGAGCGAACTGATGCCCGAACTACCTAAGACCACTCCATTCGGTAAACAACCACCCAAGTAACCGAAAATCTGAGACATAGTCTAGTGAGAGGCCTTTATTAGTATATGACGAGCCATCGCGGCCTGATTGCGTTATCATTGTACACGACAACCTATAATTATGGTCAAGATGACGATATCTGGAACGTAATGATCATGCGTGACGGACCTCATCAAAATTCAAGTCACTTCCCGCTTCTCCGAGTACCTATCACACAAAATCCTGAGACGTTTCTATCAATCAGGAGAATCGAACCAAAGCATTTACCGAGTGGTAGCCAACGGGAGGAGAGTTTGTTGCCCAGTCTTGGTACACCTTGTAGCCGTTACCGACAATCACAGTCGCAAGAATTAGCGCCTTGTAGGGCGACGAGACGGCATTTTTACAGTAGTCATTTGCCCTAAGGTTCGTAGCGTTGGTAGGCTCTAAAACGTCCAGAAACCATTGAGTCTAGTCAGACTTACTTTGAGGAAACAGAAGACGAGTAGATTCCTGGGCCAAACCTAGACATATAAAATTTATCAACTTTTCCATTGGTGGAAGTAGGCCATCAGCTGTACCTGCTAAATGACCGCCCCGATGAGTTAACTTTGTCTAGTCGGAACGAATACCACAGAATACTGCACAGTGGACAATTATATTGTCCACAACACGTCATATTGTACGGACTATCTCCAATATTACAAGCACGTGTCGTTCCATGCCAGCGGCGACATTCGTTGCCGGGGCTCATGCCCCTAGCGGTAAAGCTACCACTAGCCTCAACCCAGTTCCTATGGTTCAACCCGGACGAAATGAGTTTCTAGCTCACTAAAGACAAAAATTCTTACTTGTATGCGCGATATGAGCTCATTAATGCTTGGTCCATGGTAATTTTAAACAGGTAGATGATGTTGGGCTTGCTTTTGCTCTGGTGGCGCCATGAAGTATAGAATTGGTTATAAACTGAGTAGAGGAGTTTCAACCAGCACGGGGTCTTGACTGCAGCGATATACTTACTATTGCTGAATGAGGGGTTGCTAGGATCGATATATACCAGCGTCGGGGCCGCGGTTTGGGTACCTCCCCACCGCCGGCTGGCAGTACTATCCGTAAAAATGGTTAGCACCCAACACTACCAAAACTAACTATTGAAACTAGAATATCCACGCGTACGTAAAATTTCCGTTCTAAAGGGAATTTTGGCAAAGTGAGCGTGATTTATGTTCGCAATGATAGTGCATGTTTTTGCTTACCGCCCTCTTTGCATTGGCAGCACACGCTTCAGGTGAGTCAGGTTAGCACCACGATTTTAGTTCTAAAACTCTTCTATGCATACTTCTCCCGCAGTACTTGTAATTCCCATACTTTGGCCTCTGGCCACAGTTCTGAGACCATGTATCAAATGAGTAACAAATCTATGGGCCGGATATTCAATGCAGGCTTCACTGGACCTCACGTACCTGACACAGCTGGTTAAAGTGCATTAGGGCCTCGTTTCAGTCGGCGATCTTTGTTTGAGAAGAGGGGAGATTGAGGACTGATCGAGGACTGATCCCGCTCCGCATGTGGTGGGTTTTATGGGCTGGTCAAGAAGATAAAAGCAAAGGTGGCGACCGCGTGCGAATTCCCGCCAACTTAAAATCCCTCTCATACATCTTGGAGGCCTATCACACAGCTGGGCCGATACTCCGGTACTCGCACTGCCATCGAAGTAGGGTGTGTACTGTGTAAGCACCTGCTCTCTGTCATTCAAATACCCCCCTTTGTTCCGCCTGTTCTTCGCCACCTGCTTTCTCCCCGTCGACAGTGATATCAGGCACGCATTCAACACTGGCTCATACTCTGTTTTCTTGGTATCTGGATGGAATGCTTGTTCTCTTCCTTGTACCTGATTCTGCTCCACCTTCAGCACCCTGGGCAGCTCGGATTGACACACTTCTGAATGCAGAGTCGTCATACAACCCGATTTGCTACAGCTGTCAATTTCGCAAAAGAGCGGAGGTTGCTTTCAGCACCCGACAAGCCAGGGGGTGGCTCTGTTAGCTTTCACTACCTCTCGGAGTCGGTTGCCTTTCGTACACAGTGCTTCTGCAGAACGGTTAGAGCACCGGAATTGGCATCAGCTTATCGGCAAGTCGGCCCGTCGCTGAATTCCCGGCTCTAATCGGACTGGTCTGAGCTTGATCAAATACGTAGCTAGTAGTTTTATTTACTCTCACTACCTATAGTTACCTTTCTCACGATTTCTAGCTTGGAGCTAGTCTATTCAATACCCAATTTGCCCCTTTGGGGGGAACTGGGAGCAATCCGCTCACTCAGGTCGCTATGCTGAATACACCATTCAAGCGCATCCGCTGATTTCTATCCAAAAGTGCAATTACCATAGTAATATTTGTTTGTTAAAGGTTCAACCCGACGGCCCGAATACCCGGCGAGGTCGCTGAACTTGATCTAGCACCACGATGCCTCAAAACTTGAACTCGCCAATACGCTCCGCTCAAGTTTATACGTGGTGCACACTCCGATTCCAAAAGATCATCAATCCATTTCAACCCAGCTGCTTTGTAAAAAATGACGTTAACCTTAATGAACCGATGTCCAGACTATCTAATGCCTCCACAATAACCCAGGTGACCAAAAAATCTGTGGCATCGTCTAGGAAGAGTCCCTTATTGATAAATAACGAGCCATGATGGCCTGATTGCGCTGTCATTATACACCACAACCTGTAACCGAAATCTAAGATAACAATGTCCGGAAGCAACGATACCCCTCGACCAACCTCGTCAAAATTCAAGTTACCTCCTCCCACCTCTCCTAGTACATGTCGCCCAAAGCTTGAGACCTTTTGATTTATAGAAAGAATTGCACAAGAGCTCCTACCGAGTGGTAACCAGCCGGAGGACCGGTCGTTGCCCAGTCCTGGTACAACTTGTAACCTTTACCGACAATCACAGTTGCAAGAATCATCGCTTTGTATGGCGACGAAACGCCATTATTACAATAGTCGTCGGCCCTAATGTTCATGGCGTTGGTGAACTTTCTCTCAAGTTCTTGAAACCAGTTGGTCTACCCGGACTTACTTTGAAGAAACAGCAGACGAGTAGATTCCTGGCCCAAATCTAGGCAGGTATCAAAGTCCATAGGGTTCATCGAGAAAATTAGACGGCCATACGTACCTGCTAAATGCCCGCCCGGACGAGTTCACTTTATCCACTCGGAATGAAAACCACAGAATGCAGCACAGTGGACAGGTAGATTGTCCACAGGACTTTAAATCGTAGGGATTATCTCCAATATTGCACATCCGCGTTGTTCCATGCCAGCGGCGACATTCGTTCCCGGGACTCATGCCCCT
Organism: Tulasnella sp. 417; assembly: GCA_019633465.1. Taxonomy (NCBI): domain Eukaryota; kingdom Fungi; phylum Basidiomycota; class Agaricomycetes; order Cantharellales; family Tulasnellaceae; genus Tulasnella; species Tulasnella sp. 417. The sequence continues at coordinate 22,636 of WSTY01000144.1, forward strand.
AGCACTGAAGGTACCGCTAGCCTCGACCGAATTCCTATGGTCCAACCCAAATAAAATCAGTTTCTAATACATTAATAATAACCCCTCTTACTGATATGTGCGATACGAGTCCATTAACGTCTGGCCTAGATTCATCTTATACACATAGGCGATAGCCGGTGTGCCTTTGTTCTTATGACGCCATGAGGCGTAGAATCGGGTGTAAACTGAAGAAAGCGATGTCAAGCAATATGGAGCCTCAATTAAGCTGATATACTTACTATCGGTAAATGAGGGGCTGGTAGGATCGGTATATGACAACATTGGGGCCCCACTTTGGGAGCACTGCGGGCTGGCGGCACTATCCAGAGAAATGACTTAGTGTTCAAGATTATGAGAATAATCGAGGCTATAGTATTCGTACATGAGATTTCCGCTCTGAAATAATATGGATGAAGTGAGTTTGCAGGATATTTGCGATGATAGAGCAGGGTTTACTTACCACCCACTTGGCTTTGGCAGCACACGCTTTAGGTGGGTCGGGTTAGCAATACAAATACAGCTATAAAACTACTATGCACATACTTTTCCCGCAGTAGTTATAGTTACCATTCTTTGGCCTCTGCCCGCAGTTCTGAACCCAAGTATCAAGAACAGCGAACAAATCGATCAGCCCAATGACTTCCCTGAATACAAACTGCACTAGACCTTGCATACCTCGCACATTTGGCTAGAATACATATCGAGCAACGTTCTTGCTGGTGATCTTTGGCTTGCAGAAAGGAAGATTGAGGAGGGATTCGCGCTACGGGTGTGGTGTGCGGAAGGACAAGGAGAGGGAGAGTATGGTGTCGACCACGTTTAAATTCGCACAGAGGAAAATTCCCTCCCATACATATTCGAGGGTCTGTCGGGGGGTCCGACCGAATGGCTGTATCCATGCTTCCCTTGAAAGCCGGTGTGTATGGTGTAAGCACAGCCACTCTTATTCAAAGACCGCCCTTTATGCCTACTGTCCATTCCTATTTTCTCCCCATTGACAGATTAGTGAGCCTGCATCTTGGACCGCTTCATAATTTCATTTCTAGCCATCTGGATGGGAGACCCCTGCACGTCGTTGTGGATGATTCCGCTCAGGCCAAAGACGTATTTCCCCACCCTAAGCCGTTTGGGGCCGATCAGCTTCTCGGTGGAGAATCAAAATGCGAAAGGCCTGTTGCAGATTCACACGAGCGCCTGTGTAACGAGAGTTTACAATTGACGCGCCGGCTAGAGATGGGGAGCCGGGGAGGCGAATTGTATCTCCTTCAGCCGATCTAAGGTTAGGCGCAACTCGGCTCTCTTTAGCGTCGGCTTAAATTTGTTTCAAGAATTATATATAATGTAGGGACTAGAAGTAAGGTACATGGAGGATTTGGACCGGTCATTCATCAAGGATTAGTTCTCCGACCAGCTCCTTCAAGGCATCCAGGCTGTCCGTACCCACTGGAAGGTGAATCGGGCGATCGATGCCCAGCCTCAACTCCTTGAGACTCATCACACCCGCTAATTCCAACGATCTGAGGGTTCTTGTTAAGGATTTCCCAATGTCTTCATGGCCCCCCTCCACCGCTTGATCAACGTGGCGGTAAACCTTCAACCTTTCGAGGAACCATGGCTTGGGTAAACCTGCTCTCTGCCTGGTGGCCAGCTGTTCGAGCGCATCAAGGATGAGAAGAAGTCCACCTCCGATCTCCAGGAAAGTTATGTTGGGGAAAACGGCCGCAAGGAAGACAAGGACGTGTACCGCGTTTTTTTCGTTGTATTTGACATCGCCGTCACGAAGTTTTAGGGTTTTTGGTGAGGGGGAGACGGCAGGGCCCGGCAATACGGAACGTACTGCCGTGGTCCAGCTAAATATCTCTCCGCCCTCGTTGTTGTGCGTGCGATGTGAGGGAGCGGTCATGTCGACCTCTTCAAGGAGTGGAGTGTTCACTGCACGGAAGAAAGTAAATATAAAGCCCGGAGCTGTATTGACGAAACGAACGCGGCGGAGAGCTGGTAATGTAGAATGAAAGCCGTCGAATCCTTCATCCATAGCTGTGCGAAACATTCCCTTGTCACCCACGAAGTGGAGCTCTTGGAGGGATGTTGAAGCCTGAAGTAGGGGAACTATGGAGCTGCGCAACCACTTCCAACGTTCTCCAGTACCAAGGTAAAGTGAGGTTAAGTTTCCCAAGTCGAACTGGCACCAAGGTTGTGTCTGAACCCCGGTGAGGGAGATGGAGCGGAGACTGGCTCCGTTCAATGGAAGTGAGATGTACCGATCAAATACTTGGTTCTCCTCGTCGTCATAGAGCACATTGATATTTATAAGCCCGGGAAGCCTCCCATCCGTCAGGAGAATGTTGACAAGGTGGAGCGAGAAAGGATGACGGATGTGGACTGAGAGCCGCCCGATCCTTGGGGCGGCCAACCGGAAGCAGTCGAATAAACTGCGCTCCATGGAGCGAGATATGGGGCGAGACAGAAGAATGCGGATGTCGAGAATGTGGTCCCTTGTCCTGCGGACGCAAAGGGCCCCTAGTTGATGTGAGGATGGGGAGTCAGAAGAGTGAATTTGCGCCAGAGGTCGGGCGCGTTGACGGTGATATTTCGCGTTCGAGTGTTTATGCCAGTGAGGCGGATGAGGTCTTGAATGATGCGGTCGGATCCAGCGATAGATATACGGGCGATGAGTAGACATAGTTCTGGAGGGAGTGCATCGAATTTGGCGAGGGAACCTTGCGTCATGGCAATTTTCTGTAGGAGTATCGGTGGGGGTCAGCTCTTCAGAAACAGAAAGAATAGACGAACGTATCCTGTTATGGACGTACTGCTGTCTTAAGAAAGCTTTGAATTGCGGTTGAATGGTTAATGGCGGTTGATGAGAAGGGTGTCTTATCTGTCTGGGGATGGGTGTTGGAAGTGAGACGGGAGATAAAAGTGTTTCCAAAGGTATGATATCTTTTTGGTTACACTCACCTTGACAAGTGGAAAGGAGCCGTCAGCAGGAGAACCACAGCTGAAAGTTTAAATCCTGGCCTGCTCTCACGGTTCTTTCTACGACACCAAGTCGCGATGGCACGTGGCCAGAACCCAAAGGTTTGAGGCTTCGCGCTCGCCAGCTCTCACCGTCAAGACGTTCGTCCATCGGAGGAGAGATATTCGGTCAAGAAACATACATAATAGATTCGGGCCGTTATTCCGGCATGACTTCATCACGAGCCACCAAGAACCAATCCGACCAGTCTCTCTTTAGAGGCAATTTGATTTCATTTATAAAACGTTAAAGTGGTTGGCGCCAAGTGAGTTCTAAGGATATGTATCTGGAACTAGGAAAATCAGTTGTCCAAAATTAATACTCCGACCAACTTGCTCAGGGCCTCGACGCTGACCCTTCCCTTTGGAGGCCGAAGAGACTGATCGACGCTTAGTCGCAACTCCTGAAGATTCATCACACCCTTCTCCTTCAATGATTGGAGGCTCTCCGCTAGATGCGCCACGAATTCCCCGTATTCTTCGTCCGAATCTTGGTTGAAGTGGCTGGACATCTTCAGCTTTTCGATTGACCTCCAGACCCGGGGCGTGCCTTGCGACTGACTATCCGCAAGTGTTACACAGATAGGAAGGATGGAATAAAAGTCACCCTCGATCTCCAAGGACGTTATGTTAGGGAATGCTACCATGAGGTAGAGGGCGAACGCGAACATTTCTCGCGGATCGTCCTCCACAACCCCTTCATGAAGCTTTAGAGTGTGCGCTGGAAGCGCGAGAGAAGCGTCCTGCATAATGAGACGCACCGCCGCAACCCAACCAGCAAAGACCTCCTCCCCTTCCTCATTGACTGTGCGACGCGGAGGAGCCGTCAAGGCTACTGTTTCGAGAAGCGGTGCATTCACCTGGTTGAGGAAGGAAGTCATGAAGCCCGGAGCAGTGTTGGCAAAATGAACATGGCGGAGAGCTGGTAAGGTGAAAGGAGAACCGTCCATATCCCAGTCATTGTCGTCGAGATATGTGTGAAACATTCCCCGTTCCCCAACAAAGTGAAGATCTTGGAGGGACTTTGCAGCTGGAAGGAAGGTGGCTAAGGACATGATCATCCACTTCCAATGCTCTCCGGCGCCGAGGTAGAGTGAGGTCAGGTTCTCCAGGTCATATTGGCCGAAAGGCTGTGTCTGAACTCCAGTAAGGGAGATGGAGCGAAGATTGGCCCCGCATGAAGGAAGCGAAATCCACCGATCGAGTCCTTCGTGAACCTCGTTATCGTAGTATGCGACAATATTTTTAAGCGCAGGAAGCTCGACCTTGGATAGGAGAGCGTTAATGATGCCGAGCGACGAAGGGTGCCTGATGACAGCAAAGAGCCGAGCGATCCTTGGTGCAGCCAATCTGAAGGATTTTAAGAAACCGTAGACTCTTTTTGCCTCCATCATGGGTTGAGGCAAGGAGATGAGAAGGTCCAAAGGATGGTTTCCGGACCTGCGCACGCAGAGACGTCCGAGTCTATGCGAGGATGCGGACCCTGAGAGGGAGAATTTGCGCCATAGGTCGGGCGTGCTGATGACAATATTTCGCGTTCGAGAGTTTATGTTAGAGATGCGGACGATTTCTTGAATGTTATGGTCGGATTGAGCGGTAGACAGGCGAGCGATGAATAGACAGAGCTCCGGAGGCAGATCGTCGAATTGGGCGACAGGAGCTTTCGTCATGACTTTTCCTGTGAAATTAACAGAGCAGTTCAGCTCTCCGAAGCAGCAAGTATGGATATATGCAATTCTATTTCAGGCTCACTGGTATCGTATGTAGCTTTAGCTTGTAATTGATAGCTGCAGGACCTCGGTCGAGAGGATCGTTTTATCAACCTTACAGGATAGTAGACGAGGCCAGTGAGACGGAAGGTAGTTTTAGCTCAGAGTCCGGTACCAGATTTAGCCTCTCCATTATAATTCTCACCTTGAGCAACGTCTGGGGGGAGGAGTCGTTGAAGGCACCAGCACGATGGAAGGTGGACAGTCGTTTATATTCGCGCCCTGGTCTCACGGTTCTTTCTACGCCGCCCCTCCCAGCAGGTGCGCGTTCAGAGAGCCTCATCATCAAACATCCATTCTAATATAGACTCCTAGAAAGCCTCCATCTATTCTCAAAAGTTCACATGTTCGACTTGAGTGACGAGTCCTGAGACTCGAAGAGAGATTTCAGGTCTTCCGCCGCCTTTTCAAGTTCCCGTACAAATTGAGCATTGGGCTGGTCCTTCTGGGAGGTAACAGTGAACTTGAGCTCTAAAAATGGGAAATTTTGATCGAAAGTGAGAACGTGAACCCGCGCGACAAATAGTCTTTTCTTGCCGCACCGTCAGGGAAGCCTGTCATGTAGGCAACGCCAAAGCCGTTGGGGACCACTTGACCCCAGCCGTATCCACGAGTGAAGTGAGGACTGAAAATCGCCGAAGTACTAACAATCTACATTCAAAATGTGGCTTAGAGTTCGCTGAACGGGAGAGTAAACGGATGCAAGAAGGACCCACCCAAGTCTTCGCTCGAACGAATAACGGGTCCTTGAAGAGTTCAGGAACATCTTCGCCGGGTTTTAACACATTTTGTAGACCTGCATCCAGGGTGCATTAGGAGAAAAACGCGAACCTCCTGAGAAACCAACTTACCGAAAAGGTGACGGTCGACACCCATCGCTTTGACGGCCTTCCCGGCATCCTCCCCATGTCTCTTAGTAGCCGCCTTGAACAACCGCTTCCTCTCCTCCTCGCTCGTGCTAGAGTCGTCCATCGAGTCGCACCACGCCATCGACTCTTCAGTCACCGTTCGAATCGTCTCGGTCCGTCCCTTCAAGAACCCACGAGTCGAAGCAGCTTCGTAGGTCCCACCGTTTCTCCTGCGACCTGTCTTCTGAGGAGACGTCAAAGCTACCAGGCGATGGTAAGCCAATTGGATGATCATTTGAGCCCAAGCATCGGGTGAAAAGCCGATTTGCTTGATGGCATCTTTGCCGTACGACGTAGACGTCATGCCCATGTCTTGCTTCCCGACGCTCGCGTCTGCAGCTTTCCTTGCGGATGCGATGGCATTTTGGATCGAGGGCGTGGTCTTCCATTCGAGGAGAGAAGGAGGTGCGAACTTCATAACCTGGTTTTCGGTGTTGCCGTGGTCGAAGTCGGGACTCTTGATCGCGGAGAGCATGCGGTCGAGCATCGTGACGCTGGGAGTACCGTCCATAACCGAGTGCTCTCCCACATAAGCAGCTTCGGCGTTGTCACAAATGATGATCTGGGCTGGTTTGTCCCACCTATGCCGATGTCAGTTCTCCAAACGTGCACCGGCGTTCCTCCGCATGCAGACATACCACCGGTTACCGAGCATCTCTCCGTTCTCGCCGCCGTGGAAAGCTAGTTTTGATAGTTCAAGCGGACTCGTCGGCCGTGCCGTGTCAAGACAGACGACGAAGGCTGCGGTGACGATGTCCTCGAGGGTTTTCGCATTCTGCGGGTCTGCAGCGACAAGCGACGCGTAGTCCTACGCACAACATCAGTTAAAATGAGATTATATAATATGACGTTCGTTCGCGGGGGACCAACCTTCGCCCACGCATCCCTGTGATTCGACGTCAAGACGCCAATTTCCGGGCCTTCAGTCGAGTTGTCGTAGATGTGCTGAAGTTGCCTACATAAAATGGATAAGCGAAGGGCTTGAGAATGCGAATCAAAACCCGTCTACCTCTCGATTTCGGCCACGCTCAGTAAACGACCATCCTTGGAAATCTCCACCTTCCACGGACGGTTCCGTCTGAGCACGATGATGTGACCTTCGTTTCCGGTGTCGGAGGGTTTGGCACCAGTGACAGACCAATCGGCCCCCTCTAGTCCTGGGATACGACAGCAATCAAACATCCAGCTGATGAAGCCAAGAACCGTCGTCAGCAGCAGCAAAACACACCGGCCGAACGACAGGCTTACCGCCACGTATCCATGCAAATTGGATCCTTCCGATTCATTTCGGGTACCATGGTCCCCTGTTTGTACGCCTTTCGCTCCAGCAAAGCTGCACGGATCAGGTAAGCAGCACGAGACACCGGTGTCTGCGGCAAGTGGCTTGGTTGATGTGAGAAACAATCTACAGAGACGAACTGTTGGTCAATCCAAGCTAGAATCAAGACCAGTTGTGGAGGAAGACTCACAGTAGTACGAAACGTTGATCATAACCTGAGGGGACCGGAAACATGATTAGACCAGCGTCTTACGACTCC
>WSTY01000145.1:0-29797 GCA_019633465.1 Tulasnella sp. 417
AATGGTAACAAATCCGCGATAGATTTCCTTCGGAGTTGCAAATGAGGGTGAGGTAAACGCCGCCCATCTGGTTGACAGGTGATAAGCGAAGAAAACCGTTCGGCTCCGCATGGCGAGAGGGGCCGCGGAACGGTATAAAAAAGGACGCTCAAGAGCATAGGGGGTCGATTGCTCGTAGACTTTTGGCATGAGAAGCGCCCGAGGAGCGTGCTTGTTCGGACCTCGCACGCCCCAACGTCGGACCTGATCGACCCTCGGATGCACTCACAATATCCCAATATGCAGCCTTAAACCGATCGTCCGAGCTAGCCCGAGCTTATCGACACCGGATACCCTAGATGGGATTTTTGACCCCCAGCCTCAACCTAGCCGTTTCTAAGCCACCGGAATATAAGGAGACTGTGAGAGCCTGGCTGTGAGCAATGTAACCGCTGGCCAACGCGCCCCGGCTAGTGGATCCGACGAGGAGTGTACTCAGCATTCTAGATCTTACTGCTGGCGAGGTTTTTTACAGAGAGTGGATCAAGAAGTGGGTGACTTTGGGGCAGTGGTGGGCGTGGGATGTTTTGAATTCAAATTTGTAAGCACTTTCGATCGCTTACATACTTTCACCACAACGGAATTCCTAGGCCTGTCCTTGATCTTTCCCGACTATCCTACACGATGATGCTCAGAGAACCTCCCACTTGGCAATATGCCGGCGTTTCAGCTCCCAACGAACGCCATCAAAATCTTCCACCTGCTCATGAAAACCAGACGCCTTCTCGCTCATAGAACCCTGATTAGACTCTGGTACTGTCCGTATCTGTGGCGAGGAACGTTGGGGCGCAGTATGTTGGGGTAACAGGCTGGACGCCTGCATCGGCCTTGAATCCCTTACGCTGGCTTGGCTAAGCCGCGGCAGAGCGAGGGCATAGCCTGAGCTTAGTAAATTACTATTTTATTGTATATAGAAATATCGATAAGTGATATGAGTGGCCCGACGATCATTCAGGTCAGATTCTATGGCATGGGAGAAGCCATGTGGCGCGGGCGGACGTCGCTTACGTAACATTTGCTGGAATGAATTGAGGGTAATTGCCCAAAATCACATTCATTACGCCACCCTGGTCTCCGCCCAACATAGAGTGTTGGCGGGGAAGGCTAGTTGCCTGTGACTGAATGGTAAAACGAGTTATCATCAGCCGGAAGGTTCTCGATGCCACCGGCTACGCTCGAATTCGGGTTGCCGACCACCACCCGCTGCCTAACTATGCGATCGGTGAAAGACAGCACTCGTCCATCAAAAATGACTTAGAGTGCCCTAAATTGCTTTGCCTGACCTGGGAGACAGTGCAGACTCGTGGACTTCCAATCCATGGCCAGCTCGTAGCAACCACGATATCAAAGATACATGACAGTGGAGTCGACCATGGAAGACTTATGGTGCACCGTGACTCGAACCGACCCATTTAACTTCACCGGAAAACTGGCAAGCATTACCCGATTCGAGTTAATCGTGCGGGGTTAACTAGTTTCAGCGCGATATCGGCGCCGAATCGGCGTTTGGGCGTAGGTTCGTTGTCCTTGAACCACATTGGCGTCGGTGGGGTGGGCTGTGTAATTCAGTTCAATGTCCACTGAAACTTTCGACGAACTTGTATTGCACTGTGACTAGGTTAGTTGCACGAAGGGTCTCCGGTGACACGGATGTACCTAGCCGCTAGATGACTGGAAACCCGAGTGTTAATCAAGCCTACAAGATACGCGTAGACCTACAGCTATTCACGATCGTTGGTACAAAACTATTCATTCCTTAGGAGCCCACTTAAATCCAATTCGCTAGGTTGTGGCTCCTGATTTTTGGATCTAAGTGTTGGACGTTTGCGACTTCGGCTCTCTGGACGGGGTACCGACAGTGTCTCGCCAATATTTCATTGTCAAGTCCGACGTCCTACCGTTGTTTCCTAGCGTGGTAAATCGTTTAAAGTCTGTTGTACACCCTGCCTGAGGTTATGGGTAACCCGCGCCGAGGCGTGGCCATATCTTATCGTAGGATTCTTGATGGTTATGATGGACTCATAGCACTCACTCTAACCAATTTTTAGCTAGGGGGATGAGGGCGACTTCCCGTTGTCTACGAACGCACGGTAGGTGCGCAATAGCAGTATCATCGGAGTCATCTCACACCCAAAACAAACTTTTCGCATAGTGAACGAACCATTTGTGCTTTTTTGGTATGATATCTTTCTACTTTAGATTGTATGAATGGGGAATATGGGACATAACATGGGAAACAGTCTCGCTTTAATGATCCTTGTGGAACTGAGCTGCAACGCTTCCTCCCTCTTAGTTCGATGCAGCACCCACAGTTACTTGCTCAAGGTCAACGTCGAAATGAAGCTCCGTCTTCGCAGGAATTTTGAACTTCTTGCCATTATCCTCTAGTTCGACCTCCCTCTCGAAGCCCTACAAGGAATGTGGTTATGACTCCTGATCTTTAAACCGACGATTCGTACTCACAGCTTCCGGGACGCATTCCCAGGTGCCACTCTCTCCTGCCTTGAGACGCAACAAACCTTGGTTAAGACACCCTGAGCACTGATTTCGAGATGTCTTCGCACGGAGAACAGCGTACCAGCCTTGAAACCCTCAGGCATTCCCGAGCGACCGAACCACATGCTTTCGGATTTCCCTTTCGGCAGGACATGCTAGAAATGGTGGGCAGTGGTAGGCCCGGGTAATTGTGAGCTCAGCGCGGTGTTTTGACTGCGGGGTGACTTACTCGATGATTGCCGTCGGAGTAAGAGATAGAATATTTTAGTCGGATCGTGTCTTCGAAAATGGCCGATGATCAGTCATGTCAAAACGAAGGCCATCCGCTTTAAAAGATCATACCTCCCAGTTTTGGTGGATGCCCTGGTAGTAATGTGCGGTTCAGATGGTTCAGGTGCGGATCGTTAGAAAGATTCGAAGGGCTGAGATCTAGACCGGCAAACCGGGACTAACCTGTGCCACTCCCTTTGGAGTGGAAAGATGAGATAATGTTCTTTGCAGATGTGTGTCCGTGTGCCTTTTTCATGTTTCGAGTAACGCAGTAAGAAGAGCTTGGAGAAGTAGATAAGGGAAGATGAGAGACCCGAGTCTGCGTATATATACATCGCTTGTCGGGCGTCTGGCAGGTGACCCTCATCAGTCAGCGATTGCACAGACAGTATGAGCATGCGGCTGCGGAAGGTATCGGAGGGCAGGTGCATCGGGGTCACTCCGCCTAGAGTGTTAGGGGGTGGATATCGTGGCGAGGTTTTCGCCCCGGGGGATCTCGTGTTCTCTCGGTCCGAATTACAAAACACGCCCAAACTCGTAAAATGATCGCTTAAAAAACTCACCAAATGCTCCTGATCATCCAAAATTCAATCTCAGACAACTAGGATAACAGCCGACCCCGCCTCCGTGACGGAATTGACGGATTGGAAGCCGTTATCATCTACGGAGGGCAAGGAACACCGAGAAAGGATCTTTTTTAGGCGAGGTATTACAATTATATTACGTAAACACTACTTGAACTCGGTAAAAATGGGGATCGGACGTGTAAAGAGCGGGGTTTGAAGGTGTGTGAGAGGTGGGGAGCCCGACCAGAGAGAAAAAGAGGCGATCACGACAAATTGTCTACTCATCCAGCGGCTTAGGATCCTCTAGGTCTCCTAAAAACCTAATGGAGTGAGCCCTAAGAGTATCTACGCTGACACTGTAAGTGTGTCCGTGGTATAGCGATTCAGTTCGATCGTGTACTGAAGAGTGGACAAATATTCTTCGATACGGTATTTTGCGTCGCGTTGGGAGCCTAGATGTATGTCAGTCCAGTAGCAGTGAGTAACAGCTTTCGAAGGGAAAAAAAGGAGCATACTCCTTCCAATGGAAGCACAGGCGACCGTCAATTCGACGCACTGGAAACCAGTGAAAGCTGAGCAATTCCATCATCCACCATGTAGATGCCCATGCCCCTCTGAACTCGTCGTGTAGAGGGGGGGGGCTGATGTGATTCGAGAAGGTAAACCTCTCGTAGTCCGGCCCGAAGGCACATAGAAAGTCCGCTCGGGACTCTAGATCTGCCCGTTCGTCTGCCTTGAGCCAAGCCACGCGATCAATTGCTGTCCTGTCAAAGTATATAGGGACTTGTGTATGAAGGATTTGATTGAGCATCCAGATCAGCGAAGGATTGGCTGTATTATCTTCCGCTTCATCAGGGGAGTACCCACCCCCAATGTCTGGAAAAAAAAGTCGTACTCGCCAATATACGGTTACACTTAGAAGAAGCTCGGTAAAAATTACTTACCAGAGTGGTTTCCGGCAAACCATACCTCTAATACACTCGTCACGCCCTCGAGGAAAGCTTCTTCTGCCTCAGCTTCTGGGACGAAGTCCCAGCAGTCTGGCTCATACTTCACCCGTCGCTCATCTAGGGCGAGCGCCTGTCGAAATATTTTCACGCTCTCGTTCTCAGAAGTGTATGGAAGATGGTGGCGGTTGAGTAGCCCGATTGAAGCTACCGTATCCCTGAGCGCGATGTCAGATATACGGTCTCCCGGGATAGCAGAGTACACACCAAACCCCTAAGAACTGTATCTTACAGTCCACAGAGAAATGACTTTTGAACCGGCTTGCAAGGTCGTCTCCATTCTCTGAGGTGTCCAAGTATCGTTTGTACGCGAATTCGATTTGTTGGTCGTTGTAGTTGATTAAGAGCCCAACCTTCAAGTCAAACTGTCTGTGAGGAAGCCTTGAAAGATGGTTCAGAATGACTGACCTTGTTAATCATTCCGGCAAGGCACCTGGCAGTATATGCGCCTCTACTGAAGCCGAATAGGCAAACGTTGTCCCCAGGACTGTAATTTCTCATGAGGAAACGGTAGCCATCCATGATCTAAACCGTACGGTTAGCAACTTCACCCCTATTCCCGGCTGAAATTTTACGAACGTGTGCATCCAAATACCTGCCAGTATTCAAGGAAATGGTCAGGGTTACGAGGGGCAACACTCCTGATGGTGTTTATCCCAATCACAACGCACCAGCCAAAACATTTATCCAATTGCTTCAGATACCATCTGGACAAAGGAGAGTAGCCAGAGCCTCGAGCCAAATACGTTCCTAAGTGTTTTGGGGTTAGCGAGGCCAATCATTTTAGACGCAAGCAGCGCGGCGATCAAGGATGAGGGCCTTACCTATACCGGGCTGATAGTAGAGAACTTGCTTCCAAGGTTCGCTTTTATTGAGAAGAGAGAAGAGGCGAACGACGTTTGTGTTGCGTGAGCAGAACTCGTTATCAGTTCCGTCAAAGGTTAGGATTATAGTTTTCCGGGGAGGAGGTTGTGATGAAGACATTTTCGCGTGTGAGGAGCCGATGAGGTGATGAAGAAAGCTCATTTTATATGGCGGTTGGTCCCGGGGGACGGCCAATCGCTGGCCTCGCTAGAATGTGCTCGACCCATCCTCTATGTATGTAGTCAATTGACGAGGGCTCGGTATGTGTAAGCCGGCGATTCCGACTTCTTACGGTGATCATGGGTTGCGAATAAGATCCCTTTTGAGAATCTTGCTGATAGAGCCGAGGATCCGGGTAATATTGACATAAGCACCCGCCACAATGATTGGGCGGGGCGAAAAAACCCGAATATGATTTTCTGTCGAGAAACCGAAACACCCCCGCGCCCAGACCCCAACCTCAGGTAGGCCGGTAATCATCGCAGCCAACAGCTTGGAAACGCGAGCCGCACAAGCAAGTTCACTCTCGTCACCACAGAGCAGACCAATTTCTTTTTGTCTTTCTTTCATTTCTGGTTTCTTTCGTGGGTCTGATCTTGGCAGAAGGTCACCAGCCAGTCCTGGGTGCCTACAGTGCCCTAGAATGGCTGCTTGACCCGAGCTTGCTCGATCCTTCTCGGGTGGCTTGAGCGTGCCGTCCCATAATGATAATAAATCCGCGATAGATTTTCTTCGGAGCTGCAAATGTGGGTGAGGTAAACGCCGCTCATCAAGTCGACAGGTGATAAGTAAAGAAAACCGTTCGGCTCCGCATCGCGAGAGGGGCCATCCTGACCGTGGAGCGATCTAAGCCCAAGGGCATAGGGGTTCGATTACTGGTAGGCTCGTGGGACAAGAAGCGTCCGGGAGATACCACCGAGGAGCGTGCTTGTTCGGACCTCGCACGCCTCAGCGTCGGACCTGATTGACCCCCAGGTACCCTTGCGACGTCCCGCATGCAACGTTAACCAATCGCCCGAAGTTCTCGGCGCCAGATGCCTTGAATGGAGTTTTTGACACCCAGCCTCAATCTAGCCGGCTTCCAGTGCCCAGGGTTCTAAGGAGAGTGTGAGAGCCTGGCTGTGAGCAGGTGAGCCACCGCCCAACGAGTGCCGCCTAAGTTCGACGATAAAGTAGTTTGCTCAAGATTTACAATATTGCTGCAGTCGGATTCAGGTATGCGAGGCTCGGAGGAAGAAATCCGTCGGTGGTTGTGGCGTGGTGGAGACAGGGACGTCTTCTCGATTACATAAGTGCAAACGATTCCTGTTCTCAGCGCTCCGCCGCATCTGTCATCCTACGGTCATGATTCTTCGAATTTAAAGCGGAACAGGTGAAACCTCCAACTCGGGGGTATGCCAGGTTACTCAGTCAATGGATGTGTTCAACATCCTCCCCACGTTGAACCGGCCATATTTTAAATTTCGCTCTTCGAATTCCATTTCCGATTGTTCCCCAGTATTTTGCAGCAAGTCACATCGAAACGTAACATCTTGTGTACGTTAGGCTTCAATCCCTTACCCTTGTCCAAACCGTTACAGGCGAGGGTGAGGCAGCCTGGTCCATTCTAGATCAAGATAATCGGTGCAAGTGATCAGCAGATACAAGAAGTGGGACGATCATCCTAAAGGATGAGATATGTATAATGTTCTTCCCAAAAGAACTGAGAATGGAAGGTGTGTGGCACGGTCCAAAATCACATGCAGTTCCCGAACACCAACCACTTGACGGGTTTGGGGCATGGACAATCGATTGCTGGCTGGCCCCTCTCCCGTTCCATCTTCGACGGCGGAATAACACCCACCAGCTTCTCAGAACGAGGGAACGACCCTGGGGACCAGCGCGCTGTCGCCTGCCTAACCCAATGAGGGTACTTCTTGTTCTCTTCAGCATATAACAGATGAGGCGAATCATCTATGCTCCACTACGACCTCAACCTCGCTCAAGCCGGCTCGATCCCTCCTCGCCTTTCTCTACGGTCACCCCTGTCCCCGAAACCGAAGCACACAACAAGTCTCTGCCTCATCAAGCTCCCTGCTATTCTTTACAGTAGCGAAAAACAAAACTTTACAATAAATAGCTCCCGAAGTATCGTCGAACTGTCAAACTGATGATGCAAGATTTGGGTAGTACCAAAATTCGTCCGGTACGTGAGGATTAAGATCAATGTCCCCCATATGATTATTCTCAAATTTGGTGCGCACTCAGCGAGAGGTGCTTAGGCTCTTGTCAAATTATCGAGTTAAGGCTATTCAAATCGAGCGGCTGGAAGATGTGGTGTGCAAGCATGGTGGGCAGGCTGACGTCGAACTAGCGTCCCTCCGACTGCCGGGCTCCTCACAAGCTAATGGCAATGAACTCGTGGCCGTGAGAAAGATGCGGTTTTCTGGAGATAAAGGTGATGAGCGAGTACTTGCAGTGCGTTATTTCCATTATTGGGTGCCATTCCAGATAGATATTCAGCATCGTTGGCAGCCCTTCGCCTACCAACTCCGCCTGATATGCAATCTCGACCATGAAAATATTGTCAAACTAAGAGGCTTTGTCGAAGACTCGGAAAATGCTGTCGCATGGATGATCTTCGTCTGGGAAGTCAACGGAAATGTTCTCGAGTTCGTTCAATCCAGAGATTGGGGAATCCCAGAACGCGTGTCCCTTGTAAGCCTAGACCTCCCCCCCCCCCAAGAAAAAAGTAAAATTTTTTGTTGAATTTCACGTGTTGGTTTAGATCCGCGATGTTATGGCGGGGGTCGGGTATCTTCACAGCAGAGATCCTCCAATCTGTCATGGGGACCTCAAGTCGGTACGTCGATCAAACCGGATCTTCCTACGATAGTTGAAATAATGCATACCTCAGCTGAACATCTTAGTGAATTATGAGCATCGGGCAGTTGTTTCGGATTTTGGTTCAGCACGGATTGTCAACGGTGAAGAGGACAACCAAACCAACCGAGAGGAAGACCGGATCCCGCTAACGGCAGGTACCACCAGCGGGGGCACCTCAGTCACCAGTATTTCCATCTGTCCATCTGGGAGTAAGGTCACTCTTTCAGGCCCTGTTTTGACTCTAAGGTGGGCTGCTCCTGAGTTGCTGGCGGGAGAAATGCCCACGTTGGCGAGCGATATATGGGCATTGGGTCTGATATGCCTGGAGGTAGGTCTCGTCTCGACGAGTTCTGAGTGAGCAGAGTGATTAAAAATCGTTTGTCAAGATTATGACTGGAGCAATTCCTTTTCCGCATTCCACCGATGCCGCCGTCGTTCTCACCGTTAGCCAGGGCGACCACCCTCCCACAACGGACTCTACTCATCTGGCCCAGTTTGCATCACTCCGCAGTCTCATGCTGAGCTGCTGGAACCAGGACCCACTGCGCCGACCAACAGCTGAACAGTGCCACAAGGAAATTGAGTGGATGGTATCGTGCCGTGATCTACCCCTTTATAATCTGGTTCACTAACAACATAAAACGTGATTAGGGGTGGGTTATCCCTTCAGTTACGAAGCCAGACGGCAATACGCCATCCACCTCCTCTGCACTTTTGAACCACTTTGGGCGGACGAGCATGCGCGAGGGGAAACTTGCAGAGGCCGCAGAATATTTCCAGAGGTCACTGAGCGCCGCGCAATCGACAACAAACGAGGACGCGACTGCGACTGCACTCCTACATCTTGGTGACATCTTCCAAATGAAAGGCTACTCCATAAAATCCAAGTCGTACTACATCAAGGCTCACGATAAGTACCTTCAACTTGGACACCGCGACAAAGCCGCGGATGCCATGTGTGGTCTCGGAAACGCCTGCAATCGTCAAGATGACTGCTCCTCCGCAGAGGAATGGTTTACTAAAGCAAAGTCCATCTACAAAGAGAACAATAATCTACTGGGAGCTGCTAACGCCCTTGGGGGGTTAGGAGACGTCTGCTTCCAGCAGAGGAAGTACGAGGAGGCTGACGCGCTGTACACTGAAGCAATGGACACATATGCAACCACCCTTAGGAAAGCCCTCGCTGCGGACATCTCTTACAGATTAGGGCGCGTCCATCAAATGCGAGGCAACTACACCACTGCCGAGAAACTTTATGCTGGTGCTAAAGAAACCTATCGCCAATTCGAAATCCGGCTGTGTGTTGCAAAAGTGGACCTCGGCCTTGCGGAAATATACAGTATCCGTGGGGATCAGACCGAAGCGGTGGCTTCCTGCATGGAGGCAAAAGAAGCCTATACCCATTCTGAGGACCTATTGGGCTTGGCGAACGCGACCAAAGCCCTTGCAGCTCTCTACTGCAAGCAGGAAGACTTCCCATCTGCGCAGGCCCTATATGAACAAGCCCGCGACGTCTACGTTAATATCGAGGATTGGAAGGGTGAGGGGGCTTGTGTCTTAGGTTTAGAAGAACTAGACAACCTTAGGAGGTTGTCTGAGGCATCCAGCCTTGAGCCTACTCCTGGCGACCTTCCGGTAGAGACCACGACTCAAGCCATTATGCCACCTATTGCTCCAGGCACGACGTACGCCATCATAGTAAGAGCTCTCCTAAGTCCCAGAGTCTGCTTTCCGCGCTCTCTTTACTCATGTTGTACCTTCGTACAGATCGCCATTGTCGATACTTATGATGACACCAGATCGCAGCTCCCAAGTGTTAAAGGGGACTTGAGTTTTACTCTTGCCGAGCTTGATGGTTAGCATATGACACCTCAATCTGACCTTTGGGGGAAATTTGACGGATCCTTAGCCAGAACTACGGGAACCATTCAAGTGATCACGGACGGCTCAATTGACGAACCGGGAGCCACGACACAGATTCTGACTCCAGAGCCACAATCCATAGTAAGTCTTCAGAACTTAATCTTCAAATCATACTCATTTTCGCATTCTCAACCGCTACAGAACACCGCCATTGAAGAAGTGGGGCGTGCGATGAACCCCGGCGATCTTTGTTACGTTTATCGTACGTCAGACCCATTCTCTAGATACGATTGTGAAAGATTAACTCTCCACAGTTTCAGGAATCGTAGATACCATCGCCGGAGAGGCCCCTCGTAAGTGCATTATGAAAATATCAGCTATTGCCAACTCCTTTGGCCTCTAGATCAGAGTACTACAGCCATGCGTTTCCCTGGCGGAAGGCGCTTGAGGGGTACTGTAAGATATTCAAATACTTTTATTTCACACATGAGGTTGGTCGTAATTGAATTGAAACTCTCAGGATCTTGCTTTTTGGCTTCGAAACGCAGTTAAGGGTGGGGGGAATATCATAGTAAGTTCGCCCGTTCAGGTGGTGCAAATCCTAACTAACAGGTTCTCTAGGTGATTGCCGACGTGCGTCACGAGTATTTCTTATTTCTACCAGTGTCGATATGAGCTAGCCATCTCTGTTTCTTTTAGGTCAACCATTCTTCCGCTTTTCTGAGTAAGTTGATGATGTGTGTTTGGAATACTGGATGGGAAGAAACAACGAATATTTCACAGGCATGCCAGTAAGGTATGACATTGATAATGAGCAATCACTTTCCTTTGTTCGGACCCGAGAGGAAGAAGCACAGAACGGAGAAGGACACCTGGTACGTATAGCGACCATGCGCCATCGGCGGGTATATCACGAGATGATGGTCTCGAACCTTTCGTCAGATCATTCTTTCCGCTACGGGACGCGATGAACTGGGGATCACCGTTCAAGTTCCTCGAGGTCAATATGCCGGGGAACATGGTGCCTTCACTTGGTTCCTGTTTCGGTATCTGAGAGGTTAGCTCCATTCCACTTGAAGGTAGAACATTTAAAATTGACAAAATTGTTTCCATCCGCTAAGAAAAACCGCTGCTGGTTGATTTGGCAGAGCTCTTGGTGCACGTACGGCGGGAGTGTGGCAGGCATCCCACGCTACCGGCTCGTCCCGAAATTTCTGCCACGATTGCGGGACTCCGACAGCTGCCCTTGGGACCGCCTGGAGTCTAGCCCTGTATAAATCAATTTCCTCATTTCGGTGGCAACTTGATTCTCCGGTCCTCTAGTGGTTGAGATTGTCTAGGTGTGGGAATGTTGACATGTTATGTAATCACGTTCGATCCCGGTCACGGAAATTTCGGGTCTCGATCGCGTTGCCTCTCACTTTTCCCCTTCACGCATTCAACACCATAATTTCTTCTACGGCTGTTTGAAAGATACCATGATGCTCAGGATACAAGGCAACACCGGCCAAACTTCGCGCTCAGCCGTCTGCCAGCTTCTCGGCCAACAAACGCGGTCAAAATCTTCCTCCCCATACGGACGCTCGCATTTGCGCAAAGCACCAACATTACCGCCTCCCATGGTCCCACAATTCAAGCAACGCGTCATCCTATCTGACGGATCAACGTTCACGCACTTCACCACTTCTCCGCGGACGACCATCCGATTGACGAGGGACCTGACCAACAACCCGTTCTGGGCACCGGGAAGCGATGGAATCGCGGCTGGAGACGACGAAGCCGGACGGATGGGAAGGTTCAAGAAGAGGTTCGGCGGTGAAGAAACCGAAGACGGGATGGGTGGATTTGAGGATTTGGTTCGGAACGCGGGCGCCGGAGCGAGCGTTGTCAGCACCGCCATCGAAAAAGCCGCAAAGGCCAACGTCGGAGGGAAATACAAAGCGAGCAACTTCACCGAGGACGGAAAGAGGAAGAAGGGAAAGAAGTAGTAAAGCAGCTTGCCGCATTCGGGTAATTTTGTTGGCTGTGAGTCCCTTTTTTGCTTCCTCAGGCCGAATGCCGCCACCTAACGCCGAACCCTGGCCAGATTTGCCGTTTACGGTTTATTTCATCCCGTCCTAATTTTATCTCGGTCCCACACGATTTGTCGCCGTGTTCCCAGAGTCGCTTCCGTCTGTAATGGAGTGGACCTCATCGGTTCGGAATGTGGGCCATTCGTATCGCCCCGATTGGCTCGCCCAGACTGCGCACCCAGGCTATCATCTCGATCAACGTTTTGCATCGTTCCTGACGTCAAAGAAGGGCTTCTTGCAATTGCGCCATGGGGCTTCCCCAGCTCGCCATTTGCCGGCCCACACCTCGATAAGATAACATCCCCTCCCCCCAAAATTACCGTGGTCCCGATAAACAGTGAGAGTACCTTGAGGAGGCGGCATTCGGGTTTGTCAGCAAGACAGTCCGGTCAGCAGATGTGGAGGTTGCGCATCGTTTAGCGGACCTTGAGAAACGCGGCGTCACGGTTCCGCACATGTGTGCTAAGATCCATCCACCGGGAACTTTCACTGATGGGCTTCCGAAGTACGTTGTACTAACCCCCCTCAACGTGCGTGAATTCCTCGAATCAAATGACATTCGAATCTTCCATTCATCATTGCATGACGTAGCGTTACACGATTCGGAGGACGGCGAATGACGGGCTAGATCGAAACCGCCACGGACGCGTACCCCTCTCTTCCGCTCCGTCTACTTATATGCCCCTGTTTTGCACCATCTCTTCGCCATAACACACCATCAGATCCCCTTGGCTAATGGCGCAATCTCTCATTCCCATTGCTTCCGATCCCGCCATCGTCGATGTCCGAGAACGGCAGACGTCAGAGTCCATCTCTACGGCCATAGCGGCGTTAAGAACGCAGATCCTCGCAGGCCTCTACAAACCTCCGCATCAACGAACTCTCCCCACGCTTTTGCTCTACGACGAGCGCGGGCTGCGGTTATACGATGACTTGACTACTCATGCATCAGAATACTATCTATTCGCCGCGGAAGAGCAGATCTTGACCGACCATGCAAAAGAGATGGTCGAGTTCATGGGCGTTCAAGGGGATGAAAAGGCGGTTGTCGTCGAGCTTGGTGCTGGGTACGTGTATTTTCGGGCGCTTGTGAATTAGAGATTCGACTGACCGTATTCCTCGTTTTCCAGCTCGCTAAGGAAGACCTCGCACATCCTGCTCGCCCTCGCCGACACCGTTGCCGAACCATCCTCACCCGCTGAAGCGCCCATCACGTATTACGCCCTCGACCTTGAGCGCAAGGAGCTACTCCGCACTCTGGGCGTGGTCTCGAGCACCATCGGATCCAACCTCGCCGGGCGCGTCGCGACCAAGGGCATGTGGGGCACGTATGATGGCGGCTTGGCGTTCATCCGCACTGGTGGGTTGGTCAAAGACGCCACTCCCGAGGAGGACGACAATCCTGCCGCCCAACGTTGCGAAGAGGCTAAAATCAAGGAGCTCCATTCCGTATTCACCACGTCCAGCCAGACGCCAACTCCTCGGCCAGGTTCCCCCGCCGTCGAGGACGACGACGCCCACTCCGCGTCTGACCGCCTATCCGGATCTTACGACCATGGCGCCTCGACCAACATGTCCACGCACACTCCACCCACTTCGCACCCGGCTGAAGAGGGAGTCCGGATCACTGTTTCTCGACCGGCGTCACCAACTTCGGAGTTTGGAGAAGCCTCTGCGGAGCACCCCCCCTTGCACCTCCTCTTCCTCGGCTCATCTATTGGGAACTTCCCTCGTCCTGATGCGGTCGACTTCCTCAAGTCTCTTCCACTGCGTCCTGGAAGTGGGGATACTTTACTCTTAGGTTCGTATGAACGTGCTCTCGGGTGCAAGTAACATCGAATCAGACGCCCGCTCATTTTCCAATATCATCTTATCACAGGTCTCGACCACCGCAACGACGGCAAGACCATCGAACTCGCGTACAACGATCCCGCAGGGTGGACGGCCAAGTTCGAATTGAACGGGCTTCGAGTGGCTGAGCGCGTCCTGCAAGGGCGTGGTGAAGAAGTCGACCGTGATTACGGAGAGGTCTTCAGCAAGGATGGATGGACGTTCGAAGGAAAGTGGAACGAACTTGAAGGTGCGATATGAAAATCGGTGTCTTCACCGTTGGGTGGTCCCGTTACGTCGGAACGACAATGCTAACTTTATTCTGATTTGAACCACGTGTTGACGTCACGCCTCACCTACCCGCTCTTCCCCCCCCCCCTTCGCTCCAATGCCGCACACCTCATCATACGTAAAATGCCGCCTTGTGACGCCCAGGCCGACACGAAAGCTACTTCCGGTCGACTCGAAAGCAAGTCGTGGTCGTACCTCCCGACATCGACCGTCCTCAAGATCCGGAAACCCCTGTGGAATTCGACGAAGGCGAACTCGTCAAGATCGAGTATTCTTACAAGGTACGAGGTCGACGAACAAGAGTTGATCGTCACGGTCGATAACGATTTTTTTTCTCGCTCCTCGCCAGTATTCGGACGCTGAAGCTCTTGCGCTATTCTCCGCTGCAAATCTCCGAGTGATCAACAGGTGGATGGATAATAAGGGAATGTACTCGATGTGGCTGCTCGAACGCCCGCCCTTCACCTTCCCTCGCATCCGCTCTCCATCCACCACAAACCCCACACCCAAATCCATAGTCGCACCCACCCAACCACTCGCGCACCTCACGTCCTTCCCCTCAGTCCCCACCTTGGCCGAATGGTCTACGCTCTGGTCTCTCTGGGACCTCATCACTCTCGATATGATCCCACCATCCATGCTCCACACGAAACCGATCGACTTGCGACACAAGTGCTTGTTCTACTTGGGACACATTCCGACGTTCTTGGACATCCATTTGACGAGGGTGTTGAGGAGGATGGGCAAGAAAGAGGAAGGCCACACTGAACCGGAGTACTTTAAGGATATTTTCGAGAGGGGAATCGACCCGCATGTGGACGATCCGAGCGTCATTCACGTGAGTTCCTCCTTTTACAGTTTTAGAGGAGTTGAAATTCTATGAGGCGCTGAACTTGTTTCTTCTTTCACCTTTACGGTGTAGCCTCATTCGGAGGTTCCCGACAAGGACGAAGATTGGCCGGCCCTGGAAGAAGTCCTAGTGTTCCGCGATCGGGTTCGAGCAAGGTTGATCCGGATCTACGAAGAGAACGGAGTCGAGCGCAAAGGAGAGTCGACCGTACGAGATTTCCCAAGAGCGTTAGCCAGGGTGCTTTGGATGACCTGGGAGCACGAGGCGTTCCATGCAGAGGTATATTTTGAATTGTGGCGAAATGTTCGCGCAGCGTTCCTGACGGTTCTTTCCTCCCGATTTGAATTTCAGACTCTCCTGTACATGCTCATTCAAAAAGCGGGAGACGTCGATGGAACGTTGCCACCACCAGGGTTCGCCAAACCGCAGTGGGAGACGCTTCAGAAGCTTCCTGCGTGGTCTCAGCCACTACCCCCCTCGACCGTAACGTTGGAAGGAGGCGCTGAAATTTCGCTCGGCCACGACGACATCGAAGCCGAAGACAACTTTGACCAAGTCAATTCACCAACGCACGAATTCGGATGGGACAACGAGAGCCCCAAACGAACGGCCAAGTTGGGAGAAAAGGCGGTTAAAATCGAGACGAGGCCGATTTTGAACGGAGAATATTACGACTTTTGGATGAAGGAGAGGAAGAATGGAGGGTTCGCCTTACCGGGGCTTTGGGTACTCGATTCAGAGGGGAACGTTCAGGTGAGAGCGGGGCAGGAACAAAGGTGTCACTAGGTACTGAGCGGAAAATCTTTGGCGTTTCTCCTCCTCTCTCTCGCTCAGGTCCGAACACTATATGGTCCCGTGGCTATGTCTGTAGCAGCGAACTGGCCGTTCGCCTCCGCGTACGACGATTTAGAAGCTTTCGCCAAGTGGAAAGGTGGAAGGTTGCCTACAGAACCAGAGTTGAGGATGTACATGGACAAGTATGAAGGTACTGAGGAGAGCAACATCGGGTTCAAGAATTGGCATCCGGTTCCGTAAGTCCCGTCTTCTCCTGCCGTCGGTTCAGTGCTTCCCGGGGCTCGAAGCTGACCTGGTTTCAACGCATACCCTCCTCAGACCGCAACTTCCAAACGTCGCGAACGCAACTCGAGGCCATAACGGTGGCGTTTGGGAGTGGGCCTCGACCATGTTCGATGAATATCAAGGCTTCGAGAAGTCGGTTCTATACCCTGGGTGAGTCGAAGACGTCAGGCAACAGCGGGCACAGAAGACTGATGCCGAAATGTGCCGCAGCTACTCAAGCGACTTCTTCGATGGGAAGCATCAGGTTGTGGTACGTTATATGCGCTCTTGTGAGATGAGTAAAGCTTTTCTAATCCTTTTATTTCTCCAGCTCGGCGGTTCATATGCCACGGTTCCTCGCCTCGCTCAACGGAGAAGCCTGAGGAACTGGTACCAGCACAATTATCCCTATGCGTGGATTGGTGGACGCGTTGTCTACGACGTCTAAGGACGTTATTCCCCTAGAAAATTTGAATTCGTCATGAAAATTTTGTAACCTTCTTATATATCTACGTGAAATATAGACGACTTATCTAGGTGAATTCACAAGTTGTGACATCCGCATCAACTCCCCTCTTCCGACGTGCGAGCACTTACTGTTTCTGTTATTCGACTCATGTTGCGAGTAGGGAGCGGAGGTAGCAAGAAGGGTGGTCGAGTTGGCGGACTATTCGATGAGCTACCGGCTGTTCTGAGCTCGCTCATCGCCGAACCGAAGACAGACGCGAACCCAAGCCTCGGTCAATACTCTCTCAAGTTATTTATAGCTCGGCTGCGCTTCGTGGAACAACACTCTCACCGTTGCAGAAGACTGATCTTGGGGTCTGTTCAAAGTGCGGTGAGAAACACTTCACATATGTCTCAAGACATGGCGGAAATCTAAGTTTCCAGCGTCTTAGTTCTGCGGCAACTCGAAAGAGTGAATGAGGCGCCCTTCCGAACCAAGGTGCCCGGTTAGGGAAAGCGTTCCTAGTAAGTTAGAACGCTCGAAGTTCTGGATAAGGCCCTCTGACAATACTTATGGCCTGATACTTTAGGCGTAGCAAACTAACCAATGCGCTTTAACTCTACATATTATGGGATATAGAAGGAACAAACTATCAAATTTCAATAGATAATATGAGATTTTATGGGCAACGCCCTAAACTATCTGAGATATGATGTCCGGCCGTGTCCGGCTTAATTCTTCTCGCTCCCTTTCTCCCATTTTCTGTTATTGGAGGATTGAGTACCATCTTCCTTGTAGTCTGATAATTTAAAAAAAATGATAATACGAATACATCATTTTTAACGCAATATACTGTGTTCTATTCAATGATTGATATGGGGCACGGTTTGTTCAAAAATTCTGCACCCGCGAGAAATCACTTCCGCCCCTACAAAAAGCCACCGGCTAACCTCCCTGCCGTCTAAGTCCCTCTAAGGGGCCAAGAGAGCTGCTTCGGGTTCATAGTTGATGAATATATCTATCTACAGGTTAGTTAGATACACACCCTGTTGAACTGCATAGTGGAAGGAGAAGCGCACGGATCTTACGGCCCCATGCAAATGGGTAGGTCGCAGTTGTGCAAGTACGCCAAGCCCGAGGCTATGCCCCACACCTACGATGAAGTTTTCCCCGGAGGTTGAGAGGCCGCTCAAGAAATTAGTGCGGTCGTTGTCGAGCTTGGTGCTCGGTGCTGGGCACGTGGATGATCGGGGCACTTGTAGATTCGACCAACCGTCCGCATATCAGGAAAACGTGATTTTTCGGAGCACACTTTCTCACAGTCTCGGTGGTCTTCCCGCCTGAAAGGGGGTCCTCAGGATGTCAGCTGTCCGGAAATGAGAGCTCGGAAATGAGGGCGGATCTCGTCCTTGCCGTCACCTGGCTCTGCCAGACGGTGACTCACGGAGACGCGTCTCTCCCCCAGGATGGACCTTCTTGATCCATCATTCTTAATTCATCTAGCGGCGGAAGGATCAAGTGTGCTCTGGATGGAGATAGTCCATCTCCTTCTTGTCTCGGATTCCGGAAATTACTCGAGTTCTCGGGGTCCCTAACAAA
This sequence comes from Tulasnella sp. 417, assembly GCA_019633465.1. Classification (NCBI taxonomy): domain Eukaryota; kingdom Fungi; phylum Basidiomycota; class Agaricomycetes; order Cantharellales; family Tulasnellaceae; genus Tulasnella; species Tulasnella sp. 417. Next base: position 18,120 of record WSTY01000145.1, read on the forward strand.
GACCCCGGCGCGCATCCGACTCGCTCTCGCCGACGCCGTTGCCGAACCAGCCTCCCCCGCTGAATTCCACCGATCACGTATTCATCATCCATTACGCCCTCAACCTTGAGCGCGAAAGCCTCCTCCACACTCTCAGCGTCGCGTATAATGACCTCGCAGGGTGGACAGCCAAGTTCGAGTTGAACGGGCTTCGAGTGGCTGAACGCGTTCTGCAAGAGCGTGGAGGAAAGTCGACCGTGATTACGCAGAGGTCTTTAGCAGGGAGTTGGACTGAAAGTGGAACGAACTACTTGACAGCTATTTGCAAAACTCGAGAGACGCGCACCCACAGTTATCTCACGAATCCTAGGGATGAACGCTCGGAACGCCTTCAAATATGTCCTCCGGCAGCCACAGATGGCTTGGGGCAGCTGGACAACCCCGATGCCCGGGCGAATGGGATTGGGCGGGACGAGGTGGAGCGGGCGGTGAACCTGAGCGGTGGCTGGGGTAACCGTGTTGCGAGTGCTGGAGGTGCGCCAATTTCAAGATCCGGGGACCTTCGCGGTTCGTTGTCCCGTTATTTCGGAACGACAATACTACCTTTTTCCTGATCCGGTCCACGTGTTGACGTCATCCCACCTCACCAAACACGTCCCCGAGCTCTAACGCCGTCCAAGCCTCATTACGCGTTAAAAACGCTGTCGTTCTGGCGGAAAGGTCGACACGAAAGCTACTTCCACTCGACTCGAATTCGAAAGCAAGTCGTAGTCCTACCTGCCCTCATCCACCGTCCTCAAGATCCGGAAACCCCTGCCGAATTCGACGAAGGCGAACGCGTCAAGATCTATCCATTATTCATACAAGGTACGAGGCGTAGAAATCACAGCTGAGCTTCGCCGTCGATAATAACTTTTCTCTCTCTTCGGTAGTATTCGGACGCTGAAACACTCGCATTATTCTCCACTGCAAACCCTGAGCGATCAACAGCTGAATGGATAATAAAGGAATGTACACGATGTGGCAGCGCGAACGCCCGCCGTTCAATTTCCCTCGCATCCGGTCTGAACCCGGCACCACAACCGCATCCGTAATCTCAGCTACCCAACCGCTCGCGGACCTCACGCCATTCCCTCCAGTCCCCACTCTGGCCGAATGGTCCACGCTCTGGTCTCTCTGGGACTTGATCACGCTCGAAATGATCCCCCCATCCATGCTCCATACGAAACCGATCCACTTGCGGCACAAGTGCTTGTTCTACTTGGGGCACATTCCGACGTTTTTGGACATCCATTTGACGAGGGTCTTGAGGAGGATGGGCAAGAAAGACGAAGGGCATACGGAACCGGAGTACTTTAAGGAGATTTTCGAAAGGGGTATCGACCCTGATGTGGACGATCCAAGCCAGATTCACGTGAGTTCTTCTTCTTTTTCCTCCCCGCCCACCTTTTGTTTCCGTTTTGGAAGAATTGAAATCCTGGACGTACGTCGCTGACATGCGTTCGCTTATTTTTCACCTTTGCAGCCTCATTCGGAAGTTCCAGAGAATGACGAAGATTGGCCAGCCTTGGAAGAAGTCCTTGCGTTCCGCGAGCGCGTTCGAGCGAGGTTGATTCGAGTCTACGAAGAGTACGGGGTCGAGCGAAAAGGAGAGCCGGGCGTACGAGATTTCCCCAGAGCGTTGGCCAGGGTGCTCTTTATGACTTGGGAACACGAAGGGTTCCATGCAGAGGTACGTATTTGCATTCTTGGTGAAAACATTTGCACAGCGTTCCTGACGGTTATATGTTTTCGAATTGGGGATTTCAGACGCTCCTGTGGATGCTCATTCAAAGAGCGGGAGACGTCGATGGAACGTTACCACCACCAGGAATCGCCAAACCGGAGTGGGAGACGCTCCAGAAGCTTCCCGCCTGGTCTCAGCCCATGCCCACCTCGACGGTAACGTTTGAAGCCGGGTTAGAAGTTTCGCTCGGTCACGACGACTTTGAAGCCGAGGACACCTTCGACCAATTCAATTCACCGACGTACGAATTCGGATGGGACAACGAGCATCCGAAACGAATGGCCAAGTTGGGAGAGAAGGCGGTTAAAATCGAGACGAGGCCGGTGTTGAACGGAGAGTATCACGACTTTTGGATGAAGGAGAGGAAAGATGGAGGGTTCGCCTTACCGGGACTTTGGGTGCTCGATTCGGAGGGGAACGTTCAGGTGAGGGGTACAAGGTGAACAGGCGTCATTCCTTACTAACCTGAAAGCCTTGGTGGTTCTCCTGCCTCTCTCTCGCTCAGGTCCGAACACTTTATGGCCCCGTGGCGATGTCCGTAGCAGCGAATTGGCCATTCATCTCCTCATACGACGATTTGGAAGCTTTCGCCAAGTGGAAAGGTGGAAGGTTACCTACAGAACCAGAGTTGAGGATGTACTTGGACAAGTATGGAGGTGCTGATGAGAGCAACGTCGGGTTCAAGAATTGGCATCCGGTTCCGTAAGTCCACTTTCTTTTTGTCACCGTCGTCGCCCACCGCTGGGTCGGGGGTCGCTGGGGAGAGAAGCTGACCTATTTCAAATGCGACCCCCCTTCCCTAGGCCGCAGCTTCCAGACGTCACGAACGGAACGCGAGGACATAATGGGGGCGTTTGGGAGTGGGTCTCGACCCTGTGGGATGAATATGAAGGCTTCGAGAAGTCGGTATTGTATCCTGGGTGAGTCGAAGATACGTACATCAAGCAAGCCACAGAAGACTAACGCCTAAATGCGCCGCAGCTTTTCGAGCGACTTCTTCGATGGGAAGCACTATGTCGTGGTACGTCATATGTATTCTTGGGGATTTCGTAAAGTTTTACTAACCTTTTCATTTTATAGCTCGGCGGATCATATGCCACAGTTCCTCGCATCTCTCAACGGAGGACCATGAGGAACTGGTTCCAGCACAATTACCCCTACGCGTGGGTTGGCGGACGCGTGGTCTACGACGCTTAAATACGACGTTGCTCCCCTAGAAGCCTTTTAACTTTCTTATGTATACCAGACACCTAAACGATTGATCTGAACTGAATTGATAAATTTGTCGCTTGTCAACCATGCCCGTATCCACTCCCATCTTTAGCCATGCATGGAGTGATCATCACTGCTCTTCGATGCATGTTGCGATTCGGTAGAGGAGGTACTTGCGTGCGAGTAACTCAGCGCAAAAGTTTGGCAGAAATCCAAGTGTCCTGTCCCTTGATTCCCAAACCATGATTTGAGGCTTGAGCCGAACAGCGGAGAAGGAAAGTAGAGGGATGTTCAAAACGATGCTCCCCGACTACGGCAGGCGTTACAAAGCTCAAAGCGATGCTGGATGCCGTATAGCAAAAGCTATGCTCTGATACTTAAATAGTACGTGATTCATCTCTACTTTTAATTCATTGGTGCCTGCCAGGGGTACAGGGAGAAGACCTTGAAAGGACGGCAGGCTTCCGAAGCGGGAAGTCTGATGTCTCCAGGGCTCAGGAAGTGTTCTTGGCAGGTCGCACAATTAACGACAGTAGCTCCCAGGAAATTAGACGACATAATTACCTTCGGATTCATGAGCGAGGCCGCCTTCAAAATTTCCAGATAGCTACTTTGCCGTCGCCTAGCCCGTAAGCAAGCCTCGCACTTTCTCCAACCCTATAAAAGGCTACGACAGGATCATGAGACGAAGTTCGGGACCTCACGTTCCTAATAACGAGATCCGGGCGTTTCGACATGGTCTCCCACAGGTAGGTGTCGCCACCTGTAAATATTCAAGCAAATGAATACGCAACATTCGGGGTGAAGAGAGCGAGTCCTTACCTTCAAAGGTCGCAATAAACTGTTTTTCATCTCTATTCATGAGATATCTAGTGTAAGTGATGACTAAAAGCATGTCGAGGCCTTGCTCACCCGAAAATGATGGCTCGACCGCCTTGGTTCAACTTAGGGCAGGGGACCAGGCCAAAAGAGTACCGGTGGACAAATTTAAAGCCGAAAGACTCCTCCGGGCTGGAAGGTGTCTCGATACTCCATAACTCCAGATAATCCTTCCATTCTGGGCCGCAAAACGAGAGAATGGCGAATTCTCCGTCCCTCGTAACCTTAGTGTTTTTATTAGGAGGAGGTCGCCGACGAGCTTTTTGGCGTCGACGTCGTACGCTATGTGTGACAGGATTAAGGGGGAGAAATTTCACCAATCAATCGCACTCACCTAATATGCAACTCGACACCGGAGGCTCGGACATCAGGGACCGCCAGGTGTTACTTATCAAACTGCGAGCGGACTCAAAGACACTATTTGCCGCTGCAACACCGGCAGCTATTAAGGTGATCCTAAAACGGTCGTATGGATTACGTTGATCCCCCTCTGACCCAGTTATGAAATGTATCCACCTGGGGCGTCCCGCTCGATCGCTTGGAATTGATGCCATGTCATTAGCCTTGAGCAGGGACTCAAGGCGATTGCCATGAGGCTCCATTTTCCACTCTTCGGAATCAAACCTCTAATAATGGTGTCAAATAATCGGCAAATCGGTGATAATATGGTTGAAAGGCTCAACGCACCATGAGGTAAATACGCTATTCGCTCATGATAGCCAAGTCGTTATTCGAGAACCACGTTATTACGTCGATGGCGCTGGTAGGATAGAATTTGCTCGTTTCCAGCTATTTTATAACGCCCGATCAATCAGGTTATTAATTATGTGAGAAAATTAGACCCACTTTCGTCGCCCAGATATGCAAACCACGTTTTCCGATTAGGGCCAGATATTGGCTGTTTGGAGACCACAAAAATCTCCCGTTAGTTTCTGGGAACGGGGATAACCAATCGAAATCTTTCTCTAGGTTCCAAAGCCTCGGTAGTTGGTCGTGCAGACATGTTGCAAGCCATTTCCCATTTGGGGCAAAGCTGACATCCCATACCCAGGGGGGGCTCCCCATGGTTGGGGGACAGATCACTGCCTCGATTTGGGGCATGCTGAGCGTTTTACCACTATTGAGTTGCTGAACTTCTATCCCACTAGCCAGTTGACTAGTTCTCAGGCTGCTTCGTTCGACTCGTCCAGCGGCCTGTTCTTGAAGCAGAAGGGCTTTTGCAGGAGGCAGTGAGGAAAGGTCCCGCAGAATCGAGGAAATAGGAGGCCGTTCATTGGGGTTAATTTTCCACCAGCTCGGAAATGCAGATTGCAGAACCTCCAAAGCCTCATAGAATACCTTCTTATTCTGAGGGACGAGGCCCTGGAGCAGTTCTAGCTTCCCAGGAAGGCCACCCTGCGCCATGTGGGATATAATGCTACCACCACTATAATCAGTGGAGTATGGACCGTTGTCGGTAATAATCTGAGATCAGTGGGCTCTTTGTCAAGCGCCAATTTCAAGATTTCACTGATTGACGCACCTCGAATGCTGTGCATGCCCAAGCCCAAATGTCACTCTGTATAGTGTGTTCAGGTTCAGCCTCTTGGAGCAGCTCTGGACTCATATAGATGAGGGATCCCTTCATTTCTTGTGACGTGGTCGTTCCATCGAAGAGGTCCTCAACGAAGGAGGTCAGGCCAAAGTCGCAAAGAACTGCGTCGGGTTCGTCGTTGATGAGCACATTTGTCTACAAGTTATTTAGCTGCACCCTCTCTTAAACACCATAACAGAATGAGCAGCTTACAGGCCTTAATGCCCCGTGGCAAATGGGTGGATCGAAGCTGTGCAAGTACGCCAAGCCCGAGGCTATGCCCCGCAACTAAAATGTTTTTATCTAGAGGTCGGGGTGGTGCTCAAGAAATCGGTCTATAAATCAACTCACAAAGCATAGTCTGACTTCTATACCGGTCTGATCTCGTTTCAGGTACTGTCTGATATTACCGTTGACCACGAACGGAGACACAAGTTGGGTGGCGTCTGTATCTTTATCTTGGTTGTAACCGATGAGCTTCAATATATTCGGGTGATTCGCTTTGGTCGACGTTTTCAGATATCCAGCAAACCGCTAATCTATTTATGAGGGGCAATTGTGCTACGGTCCCAGGTCACGGAACGTACCGTTGTCATCCGGACCATCTCAAATGCTCCTGATGACTGTATGACTCGTATCCGCTTGACGGCAACATTGGAGGACCCGTCAAGCGTTGCTAAATCTACGTCTCCGGAGTTTGTATGTTTATATCTCCACTCAGTTATGATGTTGAGGCGGGAAGGGTCAATCAGCAGGTGGTTCTCACTGTCAAGGGTTTGTTGCTGCATCAGGAAAAAAACTCAGGGTCATAGTTACATAAGCTTGCTTGGTAGGGCCCCATAGCGTCCATAGTTTGGCCCAGATTCCATAGCACTCTGTACGGATAGTAGACGCATCAGGCCACTATAAAGGGGTCTGCACACCCCAATAGTCCAGGTACCTCTGCCTGGTATCACAGTATAAACCTGCTTTCTCCTAACAGAGCCCTACAGTCTCCCCACTCCAGGCATAATGCCATGTTCATGAGTGCATTACTACTGCCATAAGAATAATCTTTTTATTTATTTTATTGACCACAATGCCCCATGCTAGCTAGCATATGCAATGAGAGGATTCTATTCAATATGATAATGCAGCACCGAGAAGACATGTGGCTAGAGACATGAAAACAAAAACTCCAACCTCAGCTAAATAATAGTTCTACAGGCCCAATGTGTTCCCATCATGACAGAGGGATGAGGAGCTGGGACTTGTGCTGTAGTTTGAGGCATTCGCGCACCCTGACATGTGTGTTGTTGTTAATTTTGGTGCAAGGCATGCGCGAACACCGCGTCGAATTTCGGGAGCAACAAACAAACAAACAAGACGGGTCCGAGCTTCAAACAGTTCAAACCTCAACTTTCAACCAAATCCGTCCAGCTCGACCAAACCCCTCCAGCCCTCCCCAGCGGACCCCACAGCGAAGAACCAACACTAGTCAGTGAGTTCTCTCCTCTAAGCTCTCACTGACTTCTCTTCGGAAAGTTATTTGTCCAGCTGATCTCCAAACCGGGGGGATCAAACTGTCGGATGGTTTGAGAGGTATGTGTGTTTTTCTAAGTCGCAACCGTAATCTGGAATGACCGCTTACAGCTGCAGCTATCCTAGATCCCGCTCGCATTGCCACGAGATTGACATGCCGGCCTCCGACTCCGGAGTCAGTTCCCTTCACTACCTCCAACTCTCCAACGCCCGCCACACTTAACACCATCTCACATGACCCAACGATGGCTCCTATCAATCACAGAGGAAGCAACCCCGCACTCGATGAGAAGGGTCGGAGCAAGAACATGCATTCCAAAGTGTACGTCCCGCGCTCCCAGCTATCCCATTTCGTGTGTCGGGGCTGACCTAATTTACGTGGTAGATGCAGGTCATACCGCAGCGATCTATCTCACTCAAGCAAACCTTGACCCCGTTCTTTTCGAGGTGAGCCCAAACTATTTTTCGTTGAGACCTTCGGACTTGCTGACCAAGGTGCTCGCAATAACAGGGTTTCTTCGCGAACGGCATCGCGGCTCGCGGCCAACTGACGACGACAACCGCCACCACCGTGAAGAGCAACTTGAAGCCCATCACACCGCTGGTGAGCTTCTCTCCCCACCATTCTCGGTAAACCACTCATCTAACGACGCTTGCCCGGATAGTGATAAACCCGTTCAAATTTTTCTTGATTGCCCCACCTGCCTAGGCTTGTAGCGGCTAGGTCTGACATATTGTATTTCCTCTGTAGTTAGGACCTTGCACTTCTTTCTCTTCGCATCTTTCGACACCTAGTTGGAATATCGCATTGTTTCTCATGTAGTAGGAATAGATAAAATTGAATTCTTGTTGTGGAATTTCTAATCTGTGCTGTGTATCGGTGCCGTGTATCGCGATGATCCAACCAATCTACCAGATAAAACCGAGCCTACAGTTACCTACTCAGAGTTTCATAGTGCTGCCAGAGCACTATTTCGTTATATCAAGTCGGGTATTGTAGCTATGGACAGTATATATCTGGGGGGGTCACTATGGAACTATGCGTCCTATAGACACTATCGAACCCTACATAGCCACGAGTTTTTTTCCTGAGGCTGTGAAACACTCTCGTGATCAGCCTCTGGCAAGCGTATAAATTCAACGAGGTACTTACAAGAGCATCGCTCTCTCTCTTTAGGTTAATTTGACTCATCGCACTTAACTGAGGCTTGGAGCTTAACGTACGGGCTGTGACCGAAGTAAGTGGGATCTGAGGTAGGGTGGGGGAACGAGTGGCGATCCGGAGCCGCGGACCTCGAGGCTAGGCGAAGTTTCGCTCGATAACAACTCGGACCTAAGGCGGATTTCAGCTATCAAGGACCTTGGCGCCCGATCATGCAGTATGAGTCATTTACGCGTGAGAGCATCGTGTTTACCTCCGTCCACCACGCCACATCCATTGTCAACGCTCTCGAAACTTTTCACCCTCCTTCACCTCCTGTCCGCCAGTACTGTTAGTCCCAAGTACTAGTCAGTCTGGAGCCTCATAACGATCGGGAAAGTACCATCCTCAACGCTGCAAGATTCGAACTCGGCGACGGCATCCGAAATCCCGTTGGTTCTTGGACATGGCCACACATATTGCGCGTGTGAGACGGCGATGGCCAAGAAATTCGGCTAGAAAACCGGCACGCAAAATCGGAAGTATTTCAAATATGTTGTCAAGAGGGATATGTATTAATTCGCATGTGGAACCATCCGGTCTGGGGTGTCTTGAGCGGTTGGCGCCATTCGAGTCTCCTGGATGTGGAACCATTGAAAACTGGGGTGGGGTGGATGTTTCTTCTTCCAGGTTCTTGCGTGCCGCGGCTTAGCCTCATAAGAAGCTCTGGATAAACGCAAAGACTTGTTATACCCCAGATTAGGTTCGAGAGAGGTTAATTCGAGGCGCACGAAGAGCATGGGGTTGAGTGGGAAGGAGAAGCGACCGCACGAGACCTCCCGAGAGCGTTAGTCAGATAATTTCGCTGAATTTGGGAGTAATGATAAGTTCCCTGTAGAATTATATTGAATGTTGGCAATTCGTAGCCTTCCTCACGGAATTTGGGAACTAAACGTTCCTGTACACGTACGCCTGGCAACACCTCCTTCGCCCAGGTGATTTCTCCCATGTGACAACAACGCAGCGTTCATATCACTACCCAGATTCCTCTTAGAGTGAGCATTTAGAGCGTTCTAGTTTGATTTACTAGATCAAACCGTTTAAAGAAAAGATCGGAAGGTTGCCAATAGAAGCGGAATTGGAGGGCGTCGAGGGACACGTGTAATGCTTCTCGGAATTCGAAAGAGCAACGTTCGGGTTTCAAGAACTGTGCAATCCGGTTCCGTAAAGTCCCTTACCACCCACTTCTCCCGCCGCCGGTTCGGGCTTCGTCGGGGGTGACAAGTTTGACCGTTTCCAAGATTGAATTCCCTAGGCCACAAGGTTCGAGAGGTCGAGCACCGGACACTAGGACATTACGCATGCGTTTTGGAGTAAATCTTGACCTTGCCTTTTTTCAATCTCTGTTGGAGTATTGAGGTCCTCGAGAAGTCTATTCTATGTTTGGTAAGTACCGCAACAAATGCCTCTGCCACCGTCTTCTCCCCAGGGCCAGTTTGCGTTCCGCCAGGGACACAAAGTCTATTTTTATATCTTGAAGCTGCCGAGCTTCCAGATGCCGAAGAACGCGCTAAAAAGACATAATATAGTTGTATTTGGAAGTGGGTCTCGACCTTGGTCGAAGGAATGTCATGGCTTCTCGAAGCTCTGAGGGGTCTGAAGACGTTACGCAAAAGAGCTAACGGCCACGCACTGATGCGGCCGAAACTTGCCGTAGCTGCTTGAGGGACTTTCTTCGATGGAAAAGCAGCAGGTTAAGATGCGTCATGCGGGGTGGGTGTGCTGAAAATTGGTGGCATTACGCCAACCATGCATGCGTGCATCATTTCTACAAGCTCGGCCGCCGTTCGGATGATTTAGCATCTGGCCTTGTTCAACGACGAAGCCTAAAATTTTTGATACCAGCACAAATCGATCAAAAGGAAGAAAAGAACGTTTAACGGGAGATGTTTCAAGGACACTTTTTCGAGAGAAGGAGGGCGGGTATCGATCGAGAGGGGAAGGTTGTCCACAGACAAAGGCGGCCCAGGGATAGGACATATAGGCGCTAACGTGCCGAACAGAGAAGTAAAATTAGAAGCTTCAGGACCGCGCATCGGGCAAGGACCGCAAATACCTTCGCCGCCGGACTTCCCTCAGGGCCAAAACTCGTGTTCCGCCAGGGCCAGAAGTTGATTTTTTACGATTTTATGCTAGAGCCGCGCTCGGCTTCGAGATGTCGTCAAAGGAACGGCGCCCGAGAACACGAAGTTTTGTGGTGAGGCCTCGATTTTTAGTCGAATGGATGTCAAGGCTTTGAGAAGTTGGGGTGTCTACCCTGAAACGAGGCCAAGGCGTACACGGAGACGGGCACAGAGGACTGATGCCGCACTTGCCGCAGCCACTGGAGCGACTTCTTCGGCATAGAGTATCGCGTTTTGGTGCGTCATATGTGCTCTTCTAGAACTTGGTGACCTGCCGCTAACGATCCGTGTCTTATAGCTAACAGATCGGCGGTTCGTATGCCGCGGGTCGTTGCTTGGCTCGACGGAAATCTTTGAGGAGTTGGTATCAGTCCAATATTAATGCGCGAACTCGTGCTGTGTACGATGTCTCCCTGTGACAATGTAGAATTTGGATCTGTTGTTGAATTGTAACAGACAAGTTGACTTGGGAGCCAAGATGGCTTACCACGTGCGTTGGCTTGGCCTGACGCAACTGCATCCTTGGGTGTGACGTCACCTGTGACCCGGTGGGTGATTTCGAGGGGGATCAGCAACATGCGGCAACCAAGAGATTGAATAGCAGCTCAGCCACACTTCGGATGTAACTTTCCGTTTCCGGTAATTCCGTGGTGGCAGGGAAATGCTCGGGCCGAGACGCTTTTCTCTCAGGACCCTGTCGCACTCAGGCTTGGCGCTTGGGCCAAAGTCTCGTTCTTTTCTCCTGCTCACCACGACCACAGCATCCCGCATTCGACTCTCCTCCCCCCTCTCTCGACACCAATGCGAGCGCTTGCCATCGTTGTGCTCGGGTGGGTAGGTATCGTGGTCGCCAACTTCCACAACGTCGATATTTCTCCAGGGAACGGCCGAGACGATGGCATTTCGTGAGTATCGCGCTGTCGACTGTGGCGTCGCAGTCTGGACTGAACAGCTGACCACCTCTCCCCACCGTTCCGTTCGTCCTTGGCCGTCTTAGCTTTCATGGGCAAGTCTTTCTTATAAATGAGTAGCATGCACATCCTAATCATTGTGGCTCCTCGCTTCACTCCATATACAGGGTGAGTCTCCCAGCACCTGGGACCTCGATTCTGGCCGTTCCACGCTAACCTCGCACCCATCGTCTCTTTTACCCCCCACCGCACCAAATAGAACTGGACGACAGTGACGGATGACTGCGGCCCAGCTTTCGTTACGACAACCATCGGTGACGGGCTGGCTTATTCATTCAAAGGTGCGTTGCGGGGAGCGCTTAAGGGACCTAAGCTTGATTTCCCGAGCCTTACCTGCGGCATTCACATCCCGAACAACCATCTCAGCTCACTGACAACCGTTACCCCCAGGTGCCGCAGTGTATGTCTTCGGTACCATAGCATGCGGCTGGCC